>APFE030849939.1:160780-173029 GCA_000404065.3 Pinus taeda
TAAGTTTATATTTTTATTAAAACATTAATTTTATGTTTAAGTGGGCCAAGACTTAGTTGACGACCCCACCAAATATTGTTCCATTTAATTATTGAGACCCACAACTATCACCTTCGCCTTCGAAATCATGACCCCACCACCATTTCCGCTCATGTGTTAAACACCCATCACCTCGCCTCTCATCTTGCACACCCTTCCATCATTTGATGGGCCATGACCCTTTTTGACCCTCATTCGTCGTTTGAACTTTATCGGAAGGTGTTGGGTTGTGTTATATTATTTCCACAACTAACCTACGTAGTGAACCAGGGGGTTAGAGGGGGGTCGGAGCCCCCCCTTCGTTGCATCGATTGTGCAACGGGGGGGTTTGAGGGGGGTGGGTAGCCCCCCTCTACGGGGTCTGGGGTAGCATCCCAGGGAAAAATTTTTTGGACCCTATATTAGGTTGGGCGGACCTACCTATGGTTTTTGGTCCATGGTTTTGGATGCAATGGTTTTCAGTCCATGGTATTGGATGCTTCGACATGTATAAATATATATTGTAACATTGAAAGGAATATAATGAAAAATCAAGCTAGTAGTCCCAGTTTTGGGATCCAAGGGAAAATATTTGTGTATAAGTGTTTTATGTGTTATGCTCTCGCATTGTTTATTTTCTGTGTTTTAGAATTTGTATGCAAGTAAGTTCTGTATGGGGTTAAAAGCTATAGTAGGGAGGGGGGGGGGTTATGAAATAGGCAGTTTCCCAAACCACCATCATAAACAACCTTTTCCACATTTTAGTGTTTTGGGACTTAAAATCCCGAAACCATTTACCGCCTTGACTTACTCCCGAACGTGATTTACATCTATTCCATTACCACCGCTCCTACGTCATCGTCCACCTCCACTCTCCTATCTATTGCATTCATTCCACTTCATCCGCCACATAATCCATCTTCTTCCCTTCATCCAGTAAAACTTCACCATGTCAGTTGCCCGTTGCGCCACAACGCTCCTGTTCCATTCGTTGTCTCATGGTCATTGAAACTATGATTTTCCTATACACCGCATTGATTTAAAACATGGTTTCTGAACCCATGAGAATTTATTTTTAGAAACTGAAAGAGTTTTTTTTTGCCAATATCCTTATTAACAAAAACCTCTCCCGGTTTTGTAACAACTCTTATGGTTTGCAAGAGTTTAAAGAAACTTTGAAGACATATGTTCCTGAACGTTTCCTGTTTATTCATTTTTTGCAGAACATATTGTGGCCAATAAAAGATGATTCTTGAGAAACTAAAGGAGGTTTGTGCTCCTAAGAGGCTAAAGTAAAATAACCTACTTCATAGTTTATACTTCTATTACATAATCAGAGATACAAGTACATCTTCACAACCTATTTTTCGGATTGTGTAAATTCCTTTTTAGACATATTTTTACATAAAGTATTGTGAATAGATAAAGCTGTATTTGGGTAAATTGAGTGAGGTTTATCTCAAGAACATATTCATCTATAATAACCTCTCTCAATGTTTACAGAACTATCTTGGATTGAGATATACAAAGGCATGACTGGACCCTATTCTACAGGATTTCGGGAGGAAAATGCTCAAAGATAGTTAGTTACTTGGAGGCCACCTCATCAAATATGAGTTGTAAACAATTTCGAATTGCTCTTATTAGCAACAAAAATCCTCAAGGATAGTACTAGAAACCTTCAAATAGTTTTAGTTACCTTTATTTGTGTTCTATTTTTGTAATACAATTTTTAGATATTTGTAGTAGCCCTTGATATTTTTATCAACATATTTTGTAATAAACTGTATAAATACTTCATCAATTAAAATAATAAGGGTTGGATTTTGAGGCCAAGACTCTTCACTCTGTAATAAAGCTTTTGTTGTAGTTTTTCTAATGAAAGCCTTACAACTCTAGTTTTGACAGAATTTTGTGCTTCGAGTATTTTTTTCCAGTTTTTCATATCCTATTTCTACACATGATAAAAGTGTTTATAGGAAGGTCTGCAAAATCATTATATTTGGAAAGAGATTTATTTATTGGACTGTTTGTTCATCATAAGTCCTCTTTAACTAGTTTTGTTTTGTGCTTTCTGACATCCATTAAAAGAGATTAGCTTATTAGGCTATTTGTCTGAAATAGCTCCTCTTAGAATTGGTTTCAGTTTGGCCATTTTGTTTCCCTTTAAATCTATTTTGTTGCACTGCAGAAATATTCTACACACATCCAAATCTTCCTAGTGGTCAAGTAATCAGTCTGGCTACTCAATTATTAGGAATCTCCTTACATTCTTCTGCCAAATTCTTATACAAATCAAGTCGTTCTGTGAGACTGGAAGCTGACACTTTCAAAAGGAACCCTATGAGAGAGCCTTTAAATCATGAGTAGGGATTATCATTGATCACCAACCACCCCAAATTAAAACCATAAACCTAGCCATTGTGCTTCAAAGGCTGTTGTTCAGTGACAGGTGAACAATGTTAAAAAAGGCTCGTAACAATTGAGGGAGCCCCCTGTGGTTGAAGGGCCAACTTGAACCTAGAGGTTGGTTGAGTTGGTTTCCTAGCATAGTTTTTGGAGCCAAGGACTGCCTACGGGAAACAGGTACAACACTAGGGTTTCTCCTTTCTTGTTTGCTTTCTGATTCACCCAATAATGAACTGTGTAAAGCTTCAACGAAATTATCACGTTCTATCCTGAATCTATTTCCGCTCCATATATATTTAGTCTTTCTTCCTTTAAACATCAATCCTCTTGCATGCATTGTATGCCCTTCTCACATAACATCATCTTAATCCAAAGCTTTAAGGAATTCAAATACTTACCTCGCGGACCCTTGAAAAACTGGCACTCAAATTTACAATAGGATATCGATGTGCCAATCGCAAATGAAGTAATAAAATCTCTGAGAACACTATCAATCCAATAATCAACAACTCTTGTGATCTTATTTTTAGTCTCGTTGAGTCGCTTAATTAGCTCTGGGTTCCACGTAGTAGGCTCATCGCACTGCCAACAGGTCTTACTTTCACCTAGTTTTGAAAGCCACTCGTGCAGCTTGTTATCGAACGATGTGAAAAAGATTTCATGTTGATCTGTAAAGATATATTTTTGTAGACACATTTTTTTAACAGGCATAAATTTATATTCTCTTGTGCTACAAATTTGCACACCTTCAGATCGACCTAATCTTGAATCTCTTTTCTGGTTAGATGCCACATCACATATCCCTCGGATAGATCTTGGTCCTGGAAATATAACCATTTGTTGGCTTGAGGGGCTTATACCTAAGTTTAGATTTAGATGCGCTAACCAACAAAACCCTTTATCACTAGCCCTTTCGGAAATGATCTATTCATGCAGACCACAGTCTCACCATAGCTAATATTGGGGGATGGTGGAGCTAGGTTTCCACATCTAAAAGGATTATGGAGTGTGGATCTCGACTTAGTCTGACTCACCTACAAATATATTACTAAGATATGTGATCTTACTTAATATTATGTCGAATATGATCTATTCATACAAAAATACTACTTCGCAGATCTAAAACTCTATCTACTATGCATAAATCAATGGATCTTAATTGTAATTAACTATAACAACATTCATATATTAGTTCTAATCTTATATTTTAATACACAACAAAAAAGTAAACAGTAATTGCATAAAGTAAAGTACAAAATGTAAGTACATAGGTCTGCCTTCAAAATATTCTTTATTATCTTAAGATCTTCACAATCAATTACAATCCTTCTTACCCTGTGCACAAAGTTGTAGAATTACCAAGGTAGACACACATAGTTGTAGGAGCCTTCCCCTTCACTCTAACAAAAAAATATATGACAATTACAATCTCAAAAACATTAATATCCATGCCTTTGACTTGCTAAGACAACCCTTTATATATCTTTTTCTCTTACAATCCCATGGTTCGTAAACCATGGGCAGAGCTCAAAACATACAAATTTATCCCATCCTTTTACAAAATAAGGGGCTTTGACCCGCCCTAAAGCCCCTATGACTCCTAAAACACTGAGCGAAGCGTGCTATACACCTAAAAATGTGGGCTCTTTACAAAACATTGACCTAGGGGGACCCTACCCAACAATTATATGCTCAAAATGTCAATTACATCAACATACAATGCTCAAATCACAAAATAGCAATGCTATTGTGTCCATAACACCCACAAACCCATGTGTAGGCTATTCTTGGGCTCAAAAGGGATGAAAATGGCCAAGTTAGGAATCCTTCTTCATTTCCCTGCTAACTGTCTTGCAAAATTGACCCTTTGTTAAAACCGGCAACAAATTATACCTTTGGTTGCCTTGCACAATGAGAAATTTGCAAAAATAGGTGGCGCGCACATGTCGAAAAAGGTGAAATTTTTTGGAATTTTAGTTTGGCATCATGACCCTAAATTTTTCCATTTTTTGGTCTCATGGCAATAAATATGACTGGGGGCACAAGTCAAAGGCCATGCACCTAATGGCTCCCTTCTCCATGAAATACGTCTATTGATAGGGTCATGGATTGGGCACGAGCAGGGTGCCACACACCCGCCCCTCCCATGGTGTTAGTAATTGGTTACGGTGTAATAAATGGGACCAGGATCGAGGCCAACTAACCTTATGCCTTATATCTTCCCACAGTTATGTGTAGTGCCATAATACTCGGTGTTGGGCTGATTGGACAAGCTCATTAGCCAACCGCCCCCCCCCCCCCCCCCCCAAACCTCCTACCATAACAGTTTAAAAATAATTGTTAGGCCTTCTATAACAAGAAATACCGCGTGGTTTGTTGGTAAGTCAGATGGTTATGTTGCCATAGGTCTTAGGGTCAAAACCTTAAGGTTGATCTATCTGTTAACAAAATTTTAGCCAATAAAACAAAGCCATGTGGCAGCCTCCAATAAGGCCATGTGGTAGCCTTTCATTGGGCCACATGGTGGCCTATGGTTCGCCCAACCATAAACACCACTAATCACACTTCATCACTTTTTATGTCCTGATTGGTCCTCTGACAACCATATCACCCACTCAACCTATTGATGTCAACACCACATCATCGTACGACCTGCCTAGTCAACCTTGCAAGTTGACTTTTTAGTTATTTTCCAAAAACTTCTGAACGCGATAACTTTCTCATACGATGTCAGATTGAGGTGATTCAAGTGTCATTAGAATCAGAACGATGAGATATACTATTTGATGCTAGTTTAGGGAGCATTTGAGCACTTTTATGTTTGAGCATAATTTTTATCCCTTAGATCTTTCGTCTCCACTAGAAGCTTTTGGACCACCAAAAGTCCATTTTCACTTAGCAAGTAAGTGAGGGTACAACTCCCTCACTTTCCTAATCTCAATCCACCTTGATTTACTTGGATTGGTACCTTTGAACCCCACTCAATGATACTCTGCATTGCCTCTGCATGAAGTCCTTATTCACTTGTCAAGAATTAAGTCTTCCTACAACTAATTTAAATATTCTGGAGAAAAATATTCTATTGATGGAATTTGAACATTCTCTTCATGATCATCAATAGTTGGAGGCTCATACACTATCAAGTTTTCCACATTAACAATAGAATAAATTTGCATGTGAGGTGGAAAATCTAATCGGAAATCATTATTACCAATCTGATCCAAGATTTTGAAAGGACCATATTTGATTAGCTTGATATTTTAACCTTCACCTTGAATTATTTCCTTTCTAATATACAACCAAACTTGATCTCCCACTTGGAAATCATGATCAACCCGATGCTTGTCATGTCTTGCTTTGTACTTGGCTTTTCTTTTCTCTAGATTCTCTTGTACTCTTTGATGCACTAGCTAAATTTGTTTAATGACATGCTTGGCTTTATCCATTTCATTATGTCCATTAACTACAATATCTCTACCAAATATGAAATCCAAAGGAGACTTTGGAAAATAACCAAACAAGCTTCAAATGGAGATACTTGTGTAGATGAATGCTTGGCACAATTGTAGGCATGTTGGATGTAATGCAAATTCCCATCCCAAATTTTAGGATGCTTACCACAATATCCTCGGAGTATATGTACTAATATTATATTCACTACTTCTGTATGGAAGTCAATTTGTGGATTAAATGTGGTGCTCTTCTTAAACTTTGTGTCCATAAGTTCCCATAAACTTGACCAAAACTTCTCAACAAATCGAGAATCTCGATCAGAAATAATAGAAGTCAACAAGCCAAAGTGAACCCATACATTTTGCAAGAAAACCTTTGCAGTCTTTTTAGTTGTAACATGTTTCTTACATGGAATCAACACACACATTTTGCTTAAACTATCCACCACAACATATAGATAATCATGACCTTTCCTATACATTGGTAGTCTCCCAACAAAATCAATAGAAATACTTTCCCAAGGAAGATAAGGAATAGGAATTGGAGTGTACAAACTCAATTTACAATTGATAGGCTTTCTAGTAGCACACATGGAACATCCCTTTACATATCTTGAAACAATTTCATTCATGTTAGGCCAATAATAATTCCTCTGAATTTGAGCAACTATTTCTCCTACACCAAAGTGACCATGAATAAGAGAAGTGTGAGATTCCCTTATGCCATTGACTCTTTCACCATGTGGAACACATAGCATGCCAATATGATACACCAACTTATTATGAACATGATAATCCAACTCTTCAACATGATTTCTTTTACTCAAAGTTGCATAAACATCTTTAAAATATTCATCTTGAGCATATTATTCAATAAATGTTTCAAGCATGATTGAGTTATGCTTAAGAATGATAGATTCATTAAAAATATGCCTTGATAACATATATGCAACTTTGTTGTATATATATTTCTTATACCTAATTACAAAATGAAATTGTTGTAGGAATCCCATCCACCTGAAATGTCTAGCTTGTTGTATCTTGATTTTCAATTGTATTTATTGGAAAGGTTGATGGTTAGTATGAATAATCATTTCTTTACCCATCAAATAATGCTTCCATTTATTCACTCTTTTTACCAAGGCATACAAATCTTTATCATAAATTGGATATTTAATTACTTCATTGGTAAAGGTTTCAAAATAATAACAAATGGGCTTACCATGGTACATCAAAATTGCTCCCATAGCATAATTGCTTGCATCAGTTTGAATCTCAAATGGGTGCTTAAGATCTGGAAGTGCTAGAAGTGGTGTTGTACTAATTTTATCTTTCAAAGCGTTGAAGGATTTTTTTTTCTTTCCTCCCCATTGAAAATCTTATTTCACACTTGTCAAAGCGTGTAATGGTGTTGAATGAGTGAGAAGTTAGCGATAAATTTTCTCCATTATTGGGCTACTCCCAAAACGCTTCTAACTTCTGTCACATTATTGATATTAGGCCAATTCACAATAACATCAACTTTTGAGGGATCAATCTTCAATTCACCCCCCTCCTACAATATAACCAAAATAAACCAAAGAGGTTTTCCCAAATTCACACTTAGACATCTTCAAATACAACTTCTCTTTTTTCAAGACATCTAAAACTTGTTTCACATGCTTGACATTCTCTTCACAAGTCTTACTAAAAATCATAATATCATCTAAGTAGACTATGACAAAATCACCAAGGAATGGTCTCAACACATCATTCATAACTCTCATGAATGTTATAGGTGCATTGCATAGCCCAAACGACATAACTAACCATTCAAACAAACATTGTTTTGTCTTGAAAGCAGTTTTCCAAATATCATCTTCAATAATCCTTATTTGATGATAACCACTTCTCAAATATCAATTAGTGAATTAAACAACTTCCTTTAACTGATCTAGAAAATCATCAATACGAGGAAGAGGATAGTGATTCTTTACCATGATATTGTTCAAACCTCTAAAATCCACACACATGTGCCATGTACCATGTTTTTTTGGAACCAAAACAATAGGAGACCCACAAGGAGATGTGTTAGGCCTGATGAACCCTTTGTAAAGTAGCTCTTGAATTTTCCTTTTGATTTCTGCATTCTGCAAAACTAGCATTCTATACATTCCCATTGCCAATATTTGGAATCGGTGCATCCTGCTTCAAGTGAATCTCATGTTGGATTCCTCTTTTAGGAGGACACCCTTCAGGTTCTTGGACAAACTTGTCACAAGTGTTACAAAATTCAACCAATTCATGCTTGAGTTTAGGATCACATCCTGTGAAAGATTTAGATTCATTAGTATCCTTAGCTTTAATCATCATAACACAAAATTCTTAATGGCATTTACAAGATTTTCCATCTGACCAACACTTACAAGAGATAATTTCATCTTCTCGCAGTGTGCTCTAACAACATACTCAACTCCATCTTTGAAAATATGATATTTATTCTCATGTCGATAGAATATGGCTTTTCGGTCATATAAGTATGGACTCCCTAAAAAAATCCCACAAATATCAAGTGGTACAACATCAAGCTCTACCTCATCTACAAAATTTGCAGTGATGACGAATTTGATTTTACATTTTCTTTTCACTTGGAAATTGGCATCACCACATACCCAACCCAAAGGGTAAGGTTTAGTATGAGGTGTACTTTTTAGATTAATTTTCTTGATAATTTCTTTAGAGATAAGATTGACTTGGGATCCACTTTAAATTAGTGTATCAACTTTTGTATGATTTGTAATGACCCTAATATGGAAACTCTCACTTCTTTCTTTATCATTTTGAGACTCAATAGGTTTACTAGAATAGCTAGTAATTTCATTAGAATCTATACCTTCCATTCCCATGGTTGTGATTTTGTTTTCGTCACCTAAACCAGATCCTAGATCTTGTTGAGTTGTAGCAACATTATTTTGTTTCCCCTTGTTATTGAACTTCTTTGGTCTCATTTCTGGATCCAGTTTCCAACAATCGTCTTCATCATGGCCTTATTTTGAACAATGTTTATAGGTAAGTTTCTCTCCTTCTTTATTGACACTAGCATTATTTTTTCATTTCCTTTAAGCTTCCCCTTTCCTTTTCTCCACATTTGGAAGGTTTCTTTCTAGTCACTTGAGGAACATTCTTTCCTCTTGATTCTAAATGAGTTGTCTGAACACATACTTCATCTAGATTTGGAGGATTAAACATAAGTATATTATGTCTCAAATAACTATGTAATCCACCTTTGTATTTAAGGAGAGTGCCTTGTGAAGACAAATCAACACCCAAGGTTAAATCTCTTCTTCTAAATTCTTTTCTATAACTTTGGACACTCTAACCTTTAGCTTGTCTAAAAATTTTCCAATCCATAATTTATTTTTTCTTGTAATTTAATGGATAAAATTTCCTTCTTAATGCAGCTACAAAATCATTCCAAGAAGAGATAATTTTACTAATTTTCTTCAAATCTTCTTGAGTTATAGCCTCCCACCAGATAATGGATGCACTTTCAAAATGAAGAGAAGCAAGTTAGATCTTTGTAACATCATCATCAATCTTTTGAATCTTGCAATAGACTTCGATTTGACGAACCCAATTATCCAAATTTTCAACATTTACTTCCCCATTGTACATAGGAAATTAAAACTTGACATAAATATTAATCAAAGGAGACTTAGCATGTCCTTTTGGAGATGGAAGAGGAGTATGTCTATGAGATGAAGAAGGAGGTGAGGATGGAGGTTTAGATGGAGGTGAAGGAGGAGGTAGAGATGGAGGCTTTCTCCCATCACCACCATTACCTTTTGGATGATTAGAAATCTCTCCTTCCAACCTTGTTTTCCTCTCATTGTACAACAATTTAACCATATCAAACATATCATATAAATACTTTTTAAAATATCTCTCCTCCTTAGACATAATCTCATGTCCATCTTCATGTGCCATGATTGGTGGAGTTTGTGGAGTTTGTGAATTCTTTGAGCCAATTTGACGGTTTGATTCTTCAAACTATCCTTCTCCTCTTCTCAATTTAGACCTTGTAATCCATTGTTTCCCTGGAGATAGTTCTTGGATGTAAGTCAACCAGTTCCTAGAACATCTAAAGATTGATGAAAAGTTTTAAAATCGGCGGTCGGAGGGACAGGCCATGAGAGCTTGTAGCGAAGTTTATAGTTCTAAAACTATAGCTTTCAACAATAGAATGTCCATAAACATTTTAGGGTTGTAGGGTCTTTGGATTGAAGGATTGGTTTGAAGAGAAATAAATAAGATAGAGTTAACCCAGGCAATTAAGAATCTAAATCTAAACTTCTACAGAAAGAATAATGGAAGACTAAGAAAATGTGCATGAGTTCCTGGATGTTGAGTGCTTCATTAACGGTTTCTAGTTTAAATAACATGAGTACAAGTAAGTAAATTCGTGAAAATTTAACTGAAACAATCAAATACATCTTACACCATCCAAGAGAGGAAAACCAAAAATGAATAATGAACATGAGAAAAATCGTGTCTGCAACTACACCCAAAGCTGGAATTAAAATTGTTTTATGTTCTTTGATTTCATAGATACTTGTTTTTTACAAGGGAGACATGAATCCAAGACTCTAAACCCTTTTCATGTACTGATTTTAAACTTTTATTTATGCCCCCTAAACCAAAACTATTTCAATCAATTTCTGAAACTGATTCTTGATACGACTATAAAAATTGTTTCTTCTCTTGTTGTATTGATTTCAAATAAAATAAAAATATTATATATTATATATAAATAATTTATATTATTTATTTTTTACTTTTTATAAAATAAAAATCCCACCTCCACACACACACACACATATACATACATTAGAATTATTTTCAAAATCTCTAAACCCTTACCTATCACAAAATGTATTTTCAATTGTCAAAAGAGTGCAAAAGAGAATAGGCGTTTGTAGGCATCTTCCAAGCCTCAAAATGACTCAAAGTATAAATCGAACCCTCTCCATTGGGAATTTCTCTGAACAAGCTTTCCAACGATATGTAGAGGTCCAAAACCGAACTCCTGGATCAAAAGATATGGCCTTCTAAATATTCAAGCATTAGGAAAGAGGAAATATCAATGATTTGATATTGCATATCACATATCGGAGGTCTAGCGACATTGGAGATCAACGATCACACATCAGAGCCACATCACATATCATCGATCACACTTCAAAACATCATGGCATATCAGCGCATCACGTATCAGAGGTCTAACAGTATTGGATATCGACGATCGCCTGCCATAGCACCCAACATATCGGCAACCACATGTCGGTGATCACACATCGCATATCAGAGCTCAGAGGATACCAACGAATTAATATATCACCACATTAGTAATCGGCAATCAAGACTTATAAAATGTGACCTTTTAAAAAGCGCGACAAGGGAAATGGGACGATAGTGTAAAACTGTTAGGGAACTCAAAAATAAGTTTACAAAGGATTTCATCACAAAACCAAGGGAAGACGGGCCCTTTTCTCTCTCCTCAAGTAGGACATGTGTCAACTAAGAATTGGTTTTGATAAGAATGCATGGAAACTCAGGATTACCTCTGATAAGGACACATGGTAGTGCAGGATTGGCTCCAATAAGTACATGTGGCAGCTGATGTTAGCATGACGTGGAGGTACGATAGGACACGTGGTAGGAAGTTATCACATTTTGAGGGGCCCTTAGGGCACATATTTGGGTGACATGTGTCACCACTCGAGAAGTACCACATGGAAATGATGATGTCATAATCAGAGATCGTTGATCATAGAATGAGCATGTCACAACTCCCTAGTGGGACAGGGTCCCTAAGGGTCAAGTTTGGGGCAAAAGCCCAAGTTTTGGGGTAGAAAGCCCAAGTTTTTGTTATGTAAAGTTGTAAAGTCTCCACAAGTTGTGGTTGCGGAGCGCATAGATAGTAAGTGTCATAAATGGATTTTCCCTTCTTTTATGAAAGTTGTGTTGGCTTGTATAGACCTACCTATAAAAAGGAGAGTCATAGAGAGTCTAAGTAGTAGATAGTTGATGTTGATGAAGGTAATGGGTCATTAGAAGTGAAGAGCGAAGAGTCTTAGAGTAGAAGAGTGTAGAAATTCCCACTATAGATCAACAGATTATGCAATATACTAAAGCAAAATACAAGATCTACTTCTTCTATCAAACTTGCGGAAGCTTAATCGAATATGAGCAAGATCAAATAGAACACATATAACAGATGAAGAGAAATCAATCACACATGAACACAGAAGAATACTCTGGGGAAAGCCTCAGCTAAAAACCCTGATCTCTGTATTATCATACAAGTGGAAATATGTTCAGATTACACAAA
>APFE030849939.1:179830-217068 GCA_000404065.3 Pinus taeda
AGATATCCTCCATCGAATATTCCTGCAATTGATAGTACATTGTCCCATCATCTGATTTCAACTGGGTTTCTGTCTAAACTGACATGCATGCATTATTTATGAGAGAATATTCAGTTATCTGAAGTGCGGCAGTTACATGCATGCATGCATTAACTAACTGAACTCATAATTAGTTCAACAAACTATTTGAACTAATCTAACTGGACTTAACTCAGTTAACTGAGCTAACAAATTACAACTCCAATTACAACTCATCCTTATCTCTTTAACTAAGGGATAAATTCCTCAATCAATGGGATAACTGTTGCATGTCCTCACATAGACTTAATGTTTGATTTTCTCCAACTAATTAACTCAAGATGAATTAATTAATTATTTTACAAACAACTGCTAAGATCAAATTCGAAGTTTACTTCTCTATTTTAGTTTAGGGACTAACTAAAATAGGAATGTATCCCGAAATGTTATTTATAGCAATGCTATTTTTAACACTTCTATATGTAGCATTTCTTGTTCCTATTTTCAACAAAGAGAGGCTCTACAAATGTGTGCACAGAGGCCTAGAGTCGAGTCAGTAGCTGAGTCTATGGACCCCTGCAGTTGAGTGCACAAGGTAGTCTTCAATCTGTGAGCAAATATGAAGTATCAATAAAGAGATTATTCTATAAATATCTGTGTTTTGTCCCTTTACTTCTGTTATGAATGAATACATTTATGTTGTGATGAATATTGGTTTTATGATCTAATACTGTATTGATGCGTAATTCTGCATGGTTTACATTATTATATGAATGCAAGTAATAATAACTGTTTACGTGAAGAACATCTTAATACATGTTAAAGATATCAAACACTTACGCTAATCTGGGTAATAATAGACTTATGAGTAATTAAAGAGGCACATAAGTAGTGGATTTACCTGTTTAGGGTCCGTGAAAGATAGTTGTAGACCTTCGTGAAGGGATGGAGGTTGGTAACAAGAAGTTATATTTATAAGCCTTAAGGCCTTATCAATCTGTGTGAAGGAAGGTTTAGGGCATAAAACGACGTCATAATCATTTTTGGGTGCGGAAACTTGGTTCCAACATCCCCCCATACTACTTTGGGTGAGACTTCAATCCGCGCTCTCCAAGTTGATGCCAAAAGGGCCAATAATGTAGGGATTTTTTTTTTGGAAAACTTAAATCTAAACCTGGGTCAGGACCCACAAAGCCAACAAATGGTTTTGTTCCTGGACTGAGATTTGCATAAAGAGATGTGTGATATCACATCACTGGAATCCAACAAAGAAAGAAAATTGAAGACTGGTTGGATAGAACGATCCACGAATTCGTGGCGCAAGAAAATAGAAATCTAGGATGGATGAAAGAACAGTGGTTGGACAGGTACTTGTACACAAAGATCCATGAAATTTTCTTTTTTTCCTTCACGATCGAGCCATACGAGTGGGTCACTAAATTAGCGGATGGACAAGGAAGGTGGAGGCTTGACAGTCCAATAGTGTAGATGCTAGAGTTAGCGCAAATATTGGAAGCTTATGAAGATAATATTGCGCACACCATCCATTACTAACTTCATGTCATCAGAGGGTTTGTGACAAAATTCGCAGTCGATACATTGGTTAACTACAACAAAGCATGGCGACATTTCTTCAAGGGACCACAAGGTAATTATTTAAGGTCTTTGAATACTTGTATTAAAATGCTCTTGTGTGAAAAGTAGGTTATGCAATTACCTTGATGTTTGGAGCTACATGAAGTTGAAAGTTATTTAGGGATAGAAGCGGAATAGGACTTGAATATAGCCCATTGATTGAGCCTCCTCTGAGTGACGACGAATTAGCAAAGCAGGCTTCTCCGTAGAGCACTATCCAGTTAATAAGGCAAGGGTTTCTACGAATATCCCAACCAACCACACCACTTTCATCTTCACCTCCACCACATATGCCTTCGTCCACACTGCCAGCACCTCCACTACCGTTTAGTATGGAAAATATGGTGACGTTTCCCATTTTTAAGGGCTTGCGAAATGAGGACCCGAACCTGTTTTGGTTTGTTGTGAAGGATGTGTGGCAAGCCTAGAACATTATAGATTATCAGATGAAGAAAGTGACGTTGGTTACTGCTTTACAGGATCACACACTAACGTGGTACATCAAGTACTGCACCGATAACCTGACAGCTGCATTGGCATACATTTAGACTGCACTGAATAAGGAATTCAGTAGACCCAAGTCTAAGGCACAATCAATCGTAGGATTCAAGGAAATCACGATGAAGCCTAGTGAGACACCCTAGGAGATGAATTAGATATTGAAGTGAAAGATCTATGAAGCTAACATAAATCTTACGGATGGGTAGCACCGCAAATGGTTTGTGGCTTCACTTTAGCCTCATCTAAGTGTTGATTTATCATAGCAAAATCTTAGGACCCAGGCGAAAGCTCTGGAGATTTTAATGAGATTGCGTGAGACACCAATTCAAGATGTTGCTTTGGGGGTTCAACAGATTTACGCTACTATAGGATTAAATGCACGATGTATGGAGAATTAAGAAACCCTCAAGGGTCTTCCCAGGACCCTGGCAGACTGTAAGATTAACTGTAGCATTCACAAAGCTACGTGCATGTCCATACTCAATAACTAACTATCAAAGCAAATAGATTCATTACCTCGAGTCTCCGTGTCGATTTTCTAGAGAGCACAATGCAGCTAGGTCGAAGTCTCATGAGCCAACTCCAGATCAAGTCTTGCACATAGAAGAGACAAGCATAATCATAGCATAAAACATTGACAATTAATGCATGAATATACAAAAGACATCTAGTTATACATAACTTAGCTACTCATGCTAAAAGGCATTGGACAAACAAATAAATGAATGATAGTACCAACACCACGGAGTAGACAGTACAACTGCAGTTCTATATTTATGTCAAAAGAGTGATTACAACCATCAATTACATCAGCATTCCCTTACCCCTCCAGCTCCTCTCTTTCTCTCCATTCTTACCAACTTCTTATGCTTAGATCTGAGACTATGCTCAACAATCGAGTAATATATCCTTTCAAATGATTCGATCTCTATCACAATAGCCCTAGCTCTGCTTATGTAGCATTCAAGATTAGGGTTGCCAAGTTTCTCCATGAGTTTCCTCAGGTAAAAGTAATGATGTTGCCATGCTTTTGAGCTCTTTCCCATTTGTCTCCTTCATTAGGATTAGAAATCCCTCAAATAGGTCAAACTTTGATGTTTCCTTTCTTTTTGGAGTAGATTTATGAGAGAATATAGAGATATTTTTGAGTTAATTTTCTCCTTTGACCTTTAGATCCTCATTTGGTTTCACTAACACCATCCCCGAACTAACAAGTAAAGTTAGTGGAGTCACTAATGCTCCCTTAGGATTACAGTGAAGCTTTATAAAGCATGTTGTCAGTGTATACGTTAGTGTGGAAACAAGGCTTGTGAATTTGGTCTTTGCTTCAGCCATCATGTCTTTCCCCTCTAAGCTGATGAGGAGGTAATTTTGTTGTACAACAGATGCCCCCTAAAGTGTGAGATCAGAGGCTGCGACAATGGCCAAAATATTTACTTAACTATTATTTTTCTTCTTTGCATTGTAGTCGATAGGAACATACCTATCAAAAGGTAGGCAATAATGTGTCCTACATCAATCAACACGAAATGGGACAAGAATGTTTTGTTTTTTGAGGAATATTTGAGCATTGGGTCAAAAAGACGGAGGGCATGATGAAAGGATATTCTTGATGGGTTGATGGAGGAAACAAAAGGTTAACCCTTGAACAATAGAAGGTATGACAACGGTTTTAACCATGCAGCACTGGACTCATGAACACCAAAGAGTGTTAGGATACAAAGATGCAAGAACATTGGGGTATTTAGGCTAAGCTCATAGGATGGTAGGATTCATATTGAGAGGCCATCACAAAGAAGGTTTATCTGAGGGAGTGCCATGTTCAAAGGAATGACTTCTGCCAAAACACACTTTCTAATACTAAATATAGTTGTATTGTCGACTTTCCCCGTCTGATTAGTTTAGTGAGTCCAGACTGGTAAACTCATCAATCTTTTCATATTTTAAGAGTCTAAAAAGGACTGCAAAAAGAAAGACTCTATGCCCTATCTAATTAGTTTAATGAGTCCAGACAGGTAAACTCGTTGATCTTTTCATGTTTTAGGAGTCTGAAAAGGGTCACAAAAAGAGTGATTCTATACCTCATTTGTGTAATTTAATGAGTTTAGACGCAAAAACTTAGTGGTATTTTCATATTTAGAGAGTTTGAAAATATCATAAGAATGACTCCAGGGTGGTCCCTTTGTCATAGTATTTAACTGGGTGCGACAAAAGTTTAATAGTATACCTGGATCAGTTACTTTTCCATGAGTTAATCTATTGAATTCAGTTAAAGAGAAACCTATGCTCAATAGATGTGGACCTCATTTTGTTACGAGTATGAGGAGACCGACTAAACTCGATATTCGTAGTGAATTTTTAATGAGTCAAGTGACGACAAACTCAATAACTTCATCAAATTTTAACAAGTCAAATGAAGAAAACTCAATGTATATTTTTTAGTTTAGTGAGCAAGGAAAAAGGGATAAAAGAACTACTCATTCCTTCTTCGTAGATTTAACGAGCCCGAAGAAGGGGAAAACTCGAGGATTTTTCAATGTTAAGAGCGAGAAATAGTCCCAAAAAAACAAGTGCTCTTGTTGTTGCCGTATATTTTTAACGAGCCTGGTGACAAAAACTCGGGATTTTTTAGTTTAACGAGCGAGAAAAGTACCTAAAAAAATGCTTGGGTCATATTTATAAGTTTTTAATGAGCCAAAACAAAAACTCAGGGTTTTTTTAGTTTTATGAGCGAGAAAAGAGCACCTAAAAAGAATGCTCTAATGATCTTTTTCAGTTTAATCAGCTAGAAAAAGAGCGAAAAAGAGTTGCTCGAACCATCATCGTATGTATTTAATGAGTCCAATGATGAAAGACTCGAGGATTTTTCATTTTTTAGATTGATAAAACATCCCATAAAATAAAGCGCTCATTGAGAACTGCATGCAGTGATTAGTGCTTTTCATTCCTGAAAGTACTTTCATCAAAAAGCGGCAAAAGGTATATAAAAAAGTAGCAATTCCTATCCATATGGGGTCATGCATGATACAAAATCATGGGGAATGGACTACTTCCTCTTTAATGATTTCAAAAAATCATGTCTCCAAAAATAAGTATAAGAAAGTTCTTTGAGCTTTCACATTCACCATTTTCACTATTTGAGAACTGTGAGAGCATTTTAGAGCCAAAGAGGAGTAGATTTTCCACGGACCATTGGAGGAGATCCAAGCAATCATTTGATGTGCCGTTAGTCCCAGGTAGAGGCCAAAACCTTTCTCTATGCATTTCTTAACCTTTCTTATTAGTTTCTTAGGTGGATTTTTGCAGATCTGAGGAGCCCTAAAGCGGTTTTTGTGCACTAATGCCCTTTGGCTGGCCTATAGGGAGCGTTAAATGCCCTATACGACCTACTTGAGGGCGTTAATCCTCCCTGTATACCACTGGGGGGAGCGTTAAAGCTTGAGTGCACAATTTAAAACCCCATGTAGTGATTCCTGAAGCTTTGTTGCCCCATTTTGACTGATTTTTGGGTTATTTTACACAGGTTTCAGGCCATAATGACTAGCCTATGGAGAGAACAGGCCCATGATAACCAAAAATTTCTTATGCAAAATGATCTAGCATGCATACTTGCATTGTGTTGTTTTGGTTTACTGAAGTATGAAAAGTTGGAGCTGATGAAAGGGCAGGAGGATTTATTGACATGGATTATCCAACACTGCGATGAACATGAGCAGGTGTTTAGGATTGCGGATCATGACCTAGCCATTCACTGTGATGACATTTACTTTTTAACTGGTTTTTCGTGCCATGGAGCACAAAAAAACCTCACCGGGGGTAGGCATGATCTTTGATCCACCCTAGAGCTGGTGCAATCCTACTGCATCCCTGAGAGTGGACTTGTTAGCATCAGAGTCCACATAGAGAGGATTAGGTCCAGGTCTATGAGGTCCATTTTATGGTTGATTGTGTGTTTGGTGGGGTCAAAGAGTACCCACATTGCAACAAAGGTCCAACTGTTTCTTGCAGTTGACTATGTCTAGCCTCAGATGTTCAATTGGTGTGAAACAATTCTTCTCCAGTTGAAGACGGAGTTAACTGCATGCAAGACTCGAACCCAACAAAGTTTTGGGTAGAACACTCTCATAGTCTCATTGATTCTTGAGAGGGTACATGTTATATGCCCAAGTATGAGCTTAGGCCCCTTTGGTCCGAGGGAACCAAGATAGGGGCAATGGTCATCACTTGATCCTCGCACAGGAGGAGGACCTATCCAACATTTCTTCGAGGAAGATTTCTTCTAGTGGTTTCATGGCCAGATCATGATGATTGACGACTATGCCTATGAGGGCATGGACTTCACTGGTGACACTGACTTGATGTTGCTGTCTGGGACCAACTAGGGTCCTCAAGGTGAGAATGATTTTTGAGAGTATTTAAAGTATTTTTTAGCTTTTGAATGTTTATGTGATGTTTTTATGGGTGAACAAGTATTGACATGAAGCTTTATGCTTAACACAGATGTGGCGCCATTACGACCTGCAGGCGAACCCCGCCACATGAGACGAGGAGGCCAACTACCTACTGGGGAGGGTGATGCCAACAGTCCTCCCGAGGTTCTGAGGAACCTGGAGGGCTTGAGCATGGGTGTGCCCTCCCTTCCTACAAGGGAGATCCTTGCTCATATGCAGTGGCACACAGTCGATGTACTTGAGTGGTTTTTGGTTCCTCTTCGGAGGATAGCTAGAGAAGTTTTAGCATTTCAGAAGTAGTAGGCTCTTTTTAGCAGGTGCTTTGGCATAGCCAATGGGTGTTTATAGCTAGGCTTAGTAGCCATTTTGTACTTAAAACATCCAAGTTTTGGAATATTTTGATGTAAAATATTGGATTCTATATATATATATATAGAGAGAGAGAGAGAGGCAGATGCATATTACTTTAAAAAAATTTAACTCTGTAAATTTTTACTTTTCATGCATATTTCTATAGCGAACGAGACAGATGCCAATATAACACATAGTTTGCCAATGAATCAACAACTTTATTAAATTCTCTAGGAATGTTTTCATATTTGATAATTCAAATTGACGTTCCAAGAGTCGTACCCTTACATAATGATGTAACAAGGTTGGATTATGAATGTGCTAACGGTTTGTCAATTGCATAACAACAAGCTGAGAGTCTAACCTGACCACCAGATTGGAGATGTCCCTTGATGACACTTCAGTGAGAAGTGAAATTACGAACATGTACTTGACAATATTGTTGGTGGTAGTACCAAGAAAGACTCCCCCAGAACAAAATAGTTCTGACTCAGGTGTGTAAATGATCCAAGCAGATGATGCAATGTTCCATGTGTGATGACTGGCACCATCCCGTATCCTATGTATGCTAAGGGTAATGAAGGAATCTGCATTACAAGAAAGATGTATGAGACAAATACTCCAATAAATACCAAAACAATCCAGTCACATCAAAAAAGGGAAGCAAAAATTATAAATACATAAAATTACAAAGCACGTGTCTAGTGCAATTCTAGGCATAATAAATTTTCAGATAGAGCCCATTTCGGGGCTCAGCGAGCGGGACTCCTTCCCAATCCTGAAGTTCATATGACCCTTTTGAGAGGGCTTTCTTGACTACATATTGACCTATCCATAAGGGTTGAAGCATACCTTCCCCCAAGAGGTCATGTTTTTTATCATAGTGAAAAACAAGATCTCCCTCTTGGTAAGAACGAGGCTTGACCTTTCTGTCATACTGGGCTTTTACCTAGCGCTTGTGGGTCTCGAGTGCCAATTTTGCATCTCAACGAGTTTTATCTAGTTGATTTAGGTATAGAAGGTGCTCTTCTTTGGAAGTAGTGCCAAGTAGGAGTTCAACGATGATTTGTAAGGAAGGAATCTGACGCTTAATTGGTAAAACTGCTGCCAAGACATAAGCTAGTTGAAAAGGTGTAAAGCGCATAGCAGTCTTAACTGAAGTTAGGTATGCCCATAATTCCAAATATAAAATTCGATGCCATTGAGTTTTATGATTCCCTAATAACCTTTTTATCATGGTCTTTAAGATGACATTGACGGCCTCTACTTGACCATTAGCTTGGCGGTAGTAGGACGATGATTGGTCCTAGTGAAAATCTAGTAGAGATGTTAAGTCAGACACCGTATGATTCTAAAAATGAGACCCATGGTCTGTAACGATCGTGCGAAGTACATCAAAGTGATAGATGACATGATTAAATAGGAATAGCACCGTAGTTTCCCCATCGGCCCGGTAGGTGGGAAGAGCTTCGAACCATTTCGTGAAATAGTCCACAACTACAATGATATAGTTGTGTCCAGCAGAGGAAATGGGATTGCAAGTTACGAAGTTTATCCCCCATTTGGCAAAGGGGCCGACGGAGATAACCGGGTGTAGTAGGGCTAGAGGAGCGTGCATTTTCTTTGTGAATACTTGACAAGGATGGCATTGCCGGATGGCCTTGACACAATCTTTGAACAAGGTCGGCTAGTAATAGCCTACGCACAAAATTTTATGTGCATTAGATATGCCAGAAAGATGACTACCACATGCCCTAGCATGGTATTCGTTTAAAATGTATTCCGCCTCTTCATGAATGAGGCAACGTCAAAGAATTGCATCTACACCATGACGATATAACCTATCATTAATCACTAGATAGTGTCGTGCTTGGTGGAGGATACAACGATAGTCACCTGACGATAGTTCAGGGTGGAACCGTTGTGCTTGGAGGTAGACAATAATGTCACCATACCAAGGGTCAGTAGTGTCGATAAGATAGATAGCTTCATCTAGAAGAGGATCATGGGATATCTCATTAGGATCAACAATGGGAAGATGCGACAACATTTCGGCGAAGACTAATGAATTCTTCGCTTTGGTAGCAGTGAAAACCAAATCAAATTATTAGAGGACCACAATCCATTTTGAATATTTTCCTCCAATTACTTGATGAGACAAAGTGTGTCTTATAGGATTCTCTAAGGCGATTACAGTAGTCTGTCACAGCAGTATGTAGTGTCAGAAATGGTTGAAAACAAAGGCGACTGGCAATGACAACTTTTCCACATGTGAATATCTGAGTTCAGGCCCAGCCAAGCCTTTCGATAGATAATATATCACATGTTCACTCTATTCTGTTAGTGTTAGTATTTGCATACTTCTATCAGGGATCAAATTTGCTCTTTGCATTTTCATTTTAGGGGTCCCATATTGAATTTTTTACATCATTTCATTAGGTCATGTCAAATTTATCCACTGATGGTTGTCTTCTCTTCAGAAAATCTAATTTCTCCCTCATAAAGTATACTTGCTGACCCATCTTCAGGTTGTCTTTGGTCATGGTTTCATGGTCAAAATGAAATCATGTTTTCATTAGGTCTTAGGGTTTCATTTCCAAGGTCAAGGGAATGATTTAAAGGTGTAAATAAAAGGCAGCAAGGGTATGAGGATGATAAATAAATCAAGAATGATGGCTAGTAAGTCATAGTCACTATATAATTAATTTTTTTAACTAATGTAATTTTCACCTCAAAAAACATGTTTTTGAGGTGAAAACAAAGTATTTTGAGTTAATTTGTATTTCTTATGTACTTTTAAGTCACTTTATGTAATAAATGATCCCTGCTACATCAATACATCTCTCCTTGCTACAAGACAAAGAAACACTACAAAAATCAGTTCAAATTGAGCATCATCCACCTTAAAAGGAACAAAGAAGGAAAGGCATTAAAAACGGAGATTTGAAAAAGGTCAAGAAACATTAGAAAGTAGGTTTTTCTAGTGAAAAATCAAAATCTACTCCTATATAAATTGTCACATTTCATTTTCAAGTTCATCATTCTCATTTGGCAAAGAAGCAGTCAAAAAGTGGAAAAAAGAGGAGAAGTTAGAGTGAGATTTCGGCCAAGGAGAAGTGGCGCTGTGCTTCTGGAGTTTGGTGCTACATGTATAGGCTGAGCGCTAAGCACTGCACGTAGGGTGATTTCGGTAGTGTAAAATAACAATGCGCTGCACGTTCAGGAGGGTACTACGCACCTGTAGCATGTGTTGCGCGTTGAGCCAGCAAGGGCTAATCCCCCATTATTTCTCCCACCCTAGAAACCCTAATCCCCATTATTTCTCCCACCATCTATTACTAGCCCTGAAACTCTCCCCTATATCACTCCATAACATTCTATAGCCCCTCATCCTTCATCCCACAAGCTATACTTCAAAAAGGAACCAAGCCCCTTTCCCTCATTTTCATGATTCCTACCCTCCCCTTCATTTTCTAGCCCACCAAACACCTCACAAAGTCATCTCCCATTGCTTTATTCCTAATCACTCTTGCTCACTTCCTTCATCCCTTTTCTAGGAGTGCACGGCTTCAAAATTTGCAAACATGGATAGATGAGAAGGCCAAAAATACTAGAGCCACTAAGGTGACTAGGACCTATAGGACATATCAGAGGGGCATAAGAAGATTTTTTGCAGCTAATAGGCAAGTGTTTGCTCCATAGGATGTGGAAGGGACCTTGCCTTCTTCATCAACTCATAGCCAAATTCTTGCTCCACAAGATGTGGAAGGGGCTTTGCCTTCTTCATCGACACAACAGGAACAGGTGCAACATCTTCACATAGGGAAAAAAAGATGTCAAAGGAAATTTTTATGATGAGGAGGAAGAGAGAGACTTTGATCTGATAGAGCATGATGAGCCGGAGCAACATTATACTCATCATGGCATGGAAACAATTGACTTAGAGGCTCAGGACGAAGAAACAATAAACGAAATCATCATACAGGAAAGGCAGGTTCAGGTCCAAGAATTGATGGACAATTTGGAGAGAGCCAAGTATGTCATGACATATTTGGAACAAGAGAATGAGCAGTTGAGTGACAAGCAGGTCCTCATGGAGCTGGAACATCTCAAGATAAAACGACAAGGTGACAAGGGTGAATCAGCTATGCAAAAGGAAGAGGCACCGGTCACTTTGACTCCTATTGAGAAGGAAATTGAGGATGATAGAGAGGTTTGGCTTGAAAGAGTCAATTTTCACCTAGAGAAGCTATTGCAGAAGGCCAATAGGGACAACCAGATGATCAGGCACATGACCTACCACTACAGGACCCGAAACAAAATTTGCAACATGAGGGTCAAATAGATGAAAGCTAGGCTAAGGCGGGCTATAAAGGGAAATGAAGAGGAGGATAGGCTTAGGTTGCTTGCTGAAGCTTCCTTGGTGCATCAAGATGCTTTATGATGGTGTTTCTCACCAATTTTGGTCAGGTTTGGAGGAGATTTTGTTTTTTGCAAATTTTGGAAATTGCACACATAGAAAATCTGGCTCAATGGTGGCGTTGCGCTTTTCATAGGGGCACCCAATGGAAAAATGGATTGGATTTTTATATTTATAGATATGAGTATACGCACCCTATGCATTTTCTAAGTTTTTGGGGCAGAACTGGTTCACCAAAAAGTCAAAAAACACTCTAAAAATGACCTTTCTGCCACTTTTTGGACACACAGAAGCAGCCTTGGGAGAATCAACTTTTGAGGGGTCAAAATAGCTTCAAATGAGGATATTATAGGTGTTTTGGAAAGAAAACTTGAAGATATTTCCAATGAGCTATCATGAGCTCAATTTTGATGACGGGAATGCCTCCAAAATAGACCTGAAATTGGCACTGCGCATTGGACCAGTGGCGCTGCGCATAGGACAAATTTTGCACATGATGGCAATTTTTCTGAGTTTTGACTGTGTTAATGGATTTTATCTCATGGAGGATGTTTTAATATTGTAAATGATGACTTGGATTTTAAATATGATGGATAATTAGTAGCATAGGGTATATTCATTATATTAAAAGTCATTTTGACCACAAATGAATCAGTTTCCTTACTTTTAGAGGCAAGTTGTTAAGATGCCTATATTCCTGTTTCTTGTCCAATGTTGGTTAGATTAGCTCCTCATCTTAGTGATTCGACCCCTGAGGATTGGAGGAGGTTGAATTCATGGCTATATCTTCTTCTTCTTTCTCATTGTAAAGGGTTGGACTCAGCTAGATGCTTAGGCCTTGATTGTACATCATTTGTAGCAATTTAGCAGGAGTTTAATAACAATTGCAACTATTTCTTTGGGATCCATGTGGTATGGATTTTAGTTCAGTTTCTTCCCTTGTGATCATATATTAATATGTTTTATGTACTTCATTAGTCATTTCATTTCTTCTAAGCGAATGTTTTCAAGTTGATAGGTAGAATTCATAACATCACTACTCTGCTTTGGGGAAATATTCACCCTTATATGTTTTCTACAGCCTAGGAAGGATACATGGTAATCACATTCTCTTCCTAGCTTCTCACTAGTCTTAAAACACCTAACGCATCAGGCCCTAGAGTGCTAAACCTTATGCTTACCTTGCCCCATTGAACACGCTGCAATTTTGACCTAATTCCCTAGCCCTAACTGTCTGGCTCCTCCTGATCCAGCAAAACCACTTCAAATCAAATCAAACCTTATGCTACTATACCTAGCCTAATATCATTTTCCTGATCTAGTTGTCTTAGCTGAGATCCTTACGGAGAGAGCCCTCTCCTGGCCTAGTAGGGCTAACGAATTGGCTAAGCGTGGTTTGTGGTTACCCTGGGATTTCCTGTATTGGTTCAATCCAGGTCATAACATGGTCATCATGAGTTTGAACCAAGGCCATTCTGAGAGAGGATGGCGAGGCTACCAAGTATAGAAGAAAGTCATGACCATAGTTGGGAGCGCTAAGGAGTGGGGCTGATATAAGCACCTTTTTCAAGGCATCAAATGATCGTTGAGCTTGATCATCCCATAGATATGGTACTCCCTTCTTAAGTAGGCGCATAAAGCCTTTCGTAAACTCAACAGAGTTTACGATGAACCGTCGTAAAAAGTTTGCTTTCCCTTGCAAACATTGGAGTTGCAGAAAGGACTGTGGTTCGGGCAATTAACTAATTTCCTTTACCTTGTCAAGATCAACCCTAATCCTGTAATTGGAGAGAATGAATCCAAGTAAGCGTCCAGACTCAACAAAGAAAACACATTTATGAGGATCCAGACGTATGTTATAAAACTGACGCCTAAGAAAGATGGCTCTTAAATGGTTTAGGTGTTGCGTTCGCTGCTTGGAATGGGATGGAAGGTCATCCATGTAAGCTTGAATGATATGCCTAATATCGTGAAATGCGTAGTCCATGGCTCTCTTAAAAGTTTCTCCAGCATTCTTTAAACCGAATGGGAGTTTTTGATAGGCAAATATTCCCCATGGGCAAGCAAAGGCGGTTTTGTGCTGGTCTTTGGGTTTTATAGCAATCTAGTTGTAACCTGAGAATCCATCCATGAATGAATATGATTCACAACCGGCGCAGTCGTTGATGATTTGGTCGATGAACGGTGTTAGGTAATTATCCTTGGGACACATAGTGTCCAAGTCTCGATAGTTGACACATATGCAGATGGTTCCTTGTTTTTTATCTACAAGAACTAGATTGGAAACCCATTCCGTTAAAGGAATAGGATAGACAAAATTAGCATGTAACAACATTTCCACCTCTTTCTTGATCACTGCTATTTTGCAGTGATGGACTAGTCAAAGCCTTTGGCGGACAGGTTTAACATTGTTGTAAATCTTGATCTCATGCTTGACAATAGACGGATCTATGTTGGGCATTTCCTCATAAGACCATGTGAATACATCACGAAATTCCTTGAAAAGGCAGGTGAAGCTTGTAATTTCCTCAGGATTCCAATCTGCTCCAATATAGATGTTTTCCACAATGCTTGTCGTGACAAAAATATTGATGAGTAATGTCTTTGAAATATTTCCCATGTTTCCTTCTGCATCCAAAGTTCAGATAGTTGTATATGGTGAGGAAATGATTTCTGGTATGTCAGGTGATAGGATTTGAAGACACATCATGTCTGAATCAGATATCGAAACACGATGGTGTGAGTCCTCCCTAGGTCACTCTTCTAAACTCATGATTTCTCTAATAGCTTCGTCCATAGGTAGGACTTGATTGAGTGGATTGAAAGAAGGAGTAGTTATGGAATGGGTAGTGGTATCATTGTTCGTAACCAAAGTGACCGAAGATTCAGATTTAGATTGAATGGCTTGGTAGGCCAATTTAGCTAGTGATAGCGACATTTGTTCTCCATAAGTGTCAATGTCTCAAGGAGCCAGTAGGATCCATGGATCGGTCAGTTCATGAGGAATGGATGAAATCGTATTGACCGTCTGTGGAACCTTTGGTGGCTGAAGAGGGAAACAACCCATCAGGGAAGAAACCTTCAGTAGACCGATACCGATACTAACGTAAAAGTCAAGTACACCACCTACTAGGGGTACAAAGCTGCTTAGTAATGGGGAATAAGTAGGGGTGAGAAAGGATAGTTGGTCCACTCTGACTACCTTTCCATCCAATGGAAATAGGATGATGCGAAAGACAGTAGACACAATGGTCATCATGGCATAAGTCCAACTGTGAGACAACAAGATATTATAGTAAAGATTTCTATCTATGACTTCGATGTCCACCGTTACTATTTTCCCATACAAGGTGATCGGGTAGCTAGCTAGGTAACCTTTTTGGATGAAAGTGTGGTCGTCAAAAGCTGTAAGGGAATTTGATGGTAGAGAAAGGGTTGGAGAACCCAAAGCGAGCCAACATGAAGGTGACATGACACAGGTAGAAGCGCCTTCGTCGATGACAATTTGATGTATACCTTTACCTTTCGAAGAGATTTGTACCTGAAATGAAATTTTGTGAGAAAGTTCAAGTTTACACTTTTCAATGTCAAAAATTGCAAGCATGGAATCCTGTGGGTCGATAGCACTAATGGCCGAAAGCAAAGCTTTCCTTTGTGTTGGACATGTTTGTAATAGTTCGAGCACCAACATAACCGACGGTGCTTTTGCTAGGTCTTCTACAATGCTGTAGTTTTTGGAAGCACATGCAGACGCATTGTGTGTCAAAGTGCCCCTTTAGGGGGGTGAATCACAAGGTCAAAACCGACCTTTCGATATGAATATTGTTAGGCAGCGGTGGGTTTTGACTTGCGGAGGGTTCCTTTGCATGAGCAACAAGAGCTCCATAAGGTTTGGCTATGGTTTGTAGATCTACGATTTCAAAGGTGTAAATGGTAGAGGGTCCTTCACTAGCTGAAGGATGTTGCGAACCACCACTGCCCCCTTGTGCGGGTTGGGGTTGGTTTGCAATAAGGTATTGCTGCTGCTGAGTGGGGAAATGATTATTCAAGACAGTGGGGGTCCCATCAGTATCCTTTTTAGCAATGAAATATGTGCATTCCTGAAGACGCGGGTAGTGATAGGTCATGTGGTCTTCATCACAAATTTTGCAAGGGAATTTTGTAAGGAGGCCTAGCATCCTTCTACTTCGGGTTTTGCTACTTTGTTAATTACTCTTCAGAAGGAGAGGTCTTTTTCTTATTCTTCTTGTTCTTAGCACTAGGTTTTTGCATAGAATGCACAGAGTTTATCATGGTGGTAGGAAGGGCAGTTGATTTGGTAGAGGGGTCCACTGACATCTAGGAAATGTGACCACTGAGTTGTTTTACAACAGCCCTGGAGGTTGTGCCGATAATCCCATCTGTGTGCACTCTGGGTTGCTGAGTAGCGAGAGCATTGGAGTTGCAAGGGGTATTGGGAATTATGTCGTATAGAGTGCTAGACTATGAATATATCATATCGAAGTGTTGGGCACGATGTATGGATTGGTCTTTTGTGACTGCACCACTTAAGGTGACATCCTTAGTGATTTGGGGGAGTAGAGACTTGCAGAACCAATCCGCTAAGAGATAGTCTAGGAGGGGAGCTTTGACTAACCTCCGCCTATGTCTCCATTCATGTATATGATTAGAGATGTGGATGGCGGTATCCTAACGTAATGAAGTGAGGAGTTCCGTCCTAGTTCCATAGCAGATGGGTAGCTGGAAGTGCTTGAAGAATTCCATCAATAGAGTGTCAAAGGTATTGACTGATGTGCGTGGTAACTCGATGTGCCACTTGGCTGCGTTGCCAGTAAGTGTGTGGGGAAACATTTATAGGTAACTAGATACTGTCATCCAACATGGAGTTAGAAACACACCAAGGATGATAGGTGGTGATGTGGGTACTCAAATCCTCCCTTTGTTTCCTTTCGAACTTAGGAATGTTTGTCGGTATTTTATGTGGGATTGGTAGCCAGAGTAAGTTATGATAGATATCAAGCATTGCCAAGAAAGGCAGAGTGTGTGATGCCCCCGAATTGGACCAAGACAATGACATATGACTTGAGGATCCTTGCGGTCCTCCCATCGTGTGAATCCCAATATTATACATAAGTTGCATGGTATATTAGTTGCCTTGGGGTATGGCATTGTAATGTGGATTTCCATGGGGATTGTTAGGTTGGGGTATAGAATTTCCCCCAAGATAAGCAGTGCCCCCTTGACTCATTTGAGGTTGTGAGTAAGGTGCCCCCATGGATTGATTGGGTCCTCCTTGAGGATTCCCACTTGCCACAGAACTAAAGATATGTCCTTGACTGGCATAAGGAGTGCTCATTTTATTCAATGATTGACCATGCATGCCTGAAAACGAAGGGGGAGCTGTTACGTTCCCCACCGGTATATGCATATTGGGAGTGCCCCTGGATACTTGAATCTTGGGTTTAGAACTATACAGTGGATGCCAACCATATTGTTGGTTGAAGGGACCCGCGCTAACTGTGCTATATTGAGCATTATAAGGAGCGTTGTATGTAGCACTTGTCAAAGGTATAGATTTTGACACTAAAGGGGTGGAAACCGACATAGACTGGGTTCCACTCATGGAGGGTGTCATATTAGGGTTTGTACCTGGGACAAATGGGATAGCAGGGTTCACCATCAAAGCTGTGGTTGTGACTGTTGACTAGGGAAGTGGTGGGGACCAAAAGTGTCCAAAAAGTCCCACGACCCATTAGTCATCGATAGGATGGGTGGAAGTGTTCCAACTGAAGACAAAGGAGGTATAGATGCAATGGGAACCAAGAGTGGTCCTAACTAATTCATGATTGAATGATTGTATGGAGGAATAAATCCCACAGTAAAGAAATCCTCTGATAAGCTTGAATCGTCGGTTGTCCAAACTGATTCTGTGTGAGATCTCGAACACTGATTTCCCGAAGATGGAAAATCTAGTTCACTGGAACTCAGCATATCTTCCACAATGAGTGGAGTAAGTCCTAAAAATCGTCTATATTGATGATGAGGACCAGATGTAACCACGGTACCCAATAAATTTTATCAATAAATTTTATTGTGATGTTTATAAAAGTCTCAATGATAACAATCTGGCACCTAAAAAATAAAAAATACACTCAGTGAATCAATCAGAAAACATAAGGAAATGACCTTGTCTGATAAGCACCAATCATTGGAGATGAAACCCAGCATCATAATGAATAACAAAGAGAGCTGGCCAAATGTAAAGTTAGGGTTAATCTAGAGCTTCGCCTAAACCTTAGATTGAGGGGCCAAGTACTCTCATGAAGATGAGCACCCTCCCAAAAATTGAAGACAGAGTAGGTCCATCTATGTTAGGTACCAAGGAAGCCCGTCCAAGTCACCTTCTGTAATTCCCTAAAATTATGGCCACTAAGGACACCTAAAATCACAGACATTGTCAGGGGGGACATATTCACAAATAGTACGCTATCTAGGTAGGATACCTGAGTCCCCGACTCAATTCCGATATCCCCGAAGGGATCCTCGATACACATAATACCCAAAGGAGATGCAAGAGAAGGTGGGATACCTTCACTTATAGTCTGATGTTGTCTCGTATTTAGCTTCGCTTTTACTGGAGTGGTCCTGGTAGTATGAGTGCATAAGGATGTCTCTCTTTTAATGACACTAGTTTTGGTTTCTCATCTTGGGTAGTTTACTCAAACTACCTATCCCAAGATCCTAGCCTGAACTAATGTTTGTTTGCTCTAGAAAAAGTTACTTATTGATTTTAGGTAGATTTTTAGTGTACTTTGTTAGTGTCTTCGGTAGGGGTGTTGACATATGATATTTGGTGGGACTTTGACTCAAAGTCATGTAAAAGACAATGCTTGTAAATTTTCAATTTCGATGAATAAGTTATATTCTACAAAGGGAGAGTCTTTCATACATCAATATTCGTTCCATTCATACTATTCATTATAAAACTAGCATAATTGACATAAATTTTTCAATGCTCCCTAACAAATACTAAAACCAAATAATGCAGAACTTAACCAGCTAAGAAGAATAATGAATAAAAAATTGTGATTTTTTCTTTTATGAAAATAAACAATTTTAAGAAGAAAAGTTATTTTCTAAAAAAAATATTTTAGGACACAGATATTGCAAACAAAACACAGCTATAGGTCCCTTATAAGTCTAGAAGCAAGTTTCCCAACCCTTTGAGGTCACAGACACAGTTGTATATCAAAATATGGGTGACTAATGCTCTATGCTAGAGGCCACAAAGAGTTACTGGAGGCACTAACACTTTGTTTGTGCAGACACAGAGCTTTATAAAGATCTGTTTACACTGCTAACCTACGTTAGTGAGGGAAAACAATTCCAAACATGGCTTTGAGGATCAGATCCAGGGATGAGAAAATGAAAGAAGAGTGTTGCAAGGTCCTAATGGGTTAGAAACGGAATTCAGAAATACAAGAAGGTCCAGCAGGAGGAAACTAGGAACTTTTTGGGTAAACCTGGAACCAATGTGTAGTCCCCAGCAGAGTCGCCAATTATGCTATAGGATTAAATGCATGGTGTATGGAGAATGAAGAAACCCTCAAGGGTCTTCTTGGGACCCTCGATAGACTGTAATATTATCTGCAACAGTCACAAAGCTAAATGCATCTCCATACTCAATAACTAACTATCAAATAAAATAGATTCATTACCTCGAGTCTCCATGTAGATTTGTTGGAGAGAAAAATGCAGCTAGGTGGAAGTCCCCTATGCCGGCTCCAGATCAAATCTTGCACATAGAAGAGACAAGCATAATCACAGCATAAAACCTTAACAATTAATGCATGTATATACAAAAGACATATAGTTACACATAACTAAGTTACTCATGCTAAAAGGCATTGGACAAACAAATAAATGAATGATAGTACCAACACCATGGAGTAGACAGTACAACTGAAGTTCTATATCTATGTCAAAAGAGTGATTACAACCATCGGTTGCATCAGCCTTTCGTTACCCCTCCAGCTCCTCTCTCTCTCCCTTCTTACCAACTTCTTATGCTTAGATCTGAGACTATGATCGACAATCAAGTAAGCTATCCTTTCAAATGATCCGACCTCTATCATAATAGCCCTAGCTCTGCTTATGTAGAATTCAAGATTAGGGTTGCCAAGTTTCTCCATGATTTTCCTTAGGTAAAAGCAATGATGTTGCCATGATTTTGAGGTCTTTCCCATTTGTCTCCCTCATTAGGATTAGAAATCCCTCAAATAGGTCAAACTTTGATGTTTCCTTGCTTTTCTAAGTAGATGTAGGAGAGAATATAGAGATATTTCTGAGTCAATTCACTCCTTTGACCTTTAGATCCTCATTAGGTTTCACTAACGTTGTCCCCGAACTAACCAATAGAGTTAGTGGGGTCACTAACACTTCCTTAGGCTTACAAAGAAGCTTTATAAAGCATGTTGTCAATGTATATCCAGCGTTAGTGTGGAAACAAGGCTTGTGAATTTGGTCATTGCTTCAACCATCATGTCTTTCCCCTTTGAGTTGATGAAGAGGTCATTTTACTGTATAACACATGCGGAGTTGCAGAACCTTTGCCTAGAATTCCAAACTCTGAGGAAGGATAGAGCGGCTTGGCCTAAGGTGCACGAAGAAGTTTGGTGTTTGAAATGTAAGAGTCAGGGGGATGATAAAGATCATTTCCCTATCTTCACGAATTATGTTGCAGGGGGAGGGCCGATGCCTCTGAGGCCGGAAGCTCAAGCAGGGCTCGCGCTATGGTGTGATATCTGTCAGGTAGTTAAGAAACATGTGACAGAAAATTATCACTTGCTTGATAAATTTGTACAGACATCGCAACAACTCTTCTGTAACTTTTGCAAATCAGTGGGTCACGATGAATGTACCTACCTAAGTTATGAGCTAATGATGGACAGAACGCCCGTGTATCGGATGCATGTTGGGTTGTGTTATATTCTTTCCATGACTAGCCCACGTAGTTAACCAGGGGTTACAGGGGGTTTGAGGGGTACCCGTAACCCCAATTTATGGGGTCCGAGGCAGCGCCCTGGAAAATTTTGGTTTTGGACCCTTGTCAGGTTAGGCAGACCCACCTATGGTTTTGTGCATGATTTTCGCACATGTTTTTGGACACGATGGTTTTCGGTCCATGGTATTGGATGCTTCGGCATGTATAAATATGTATTGTAACATTGAAAGGAACATAATAAAAAACAAAGCTAGTAGTCCTGGTGTTGGGATCCAGGGGAAAATCTTTGTGTATATGTGTTTTATGTGTTAGCCTCGCATTGTTATTTCTGTTGTTTATAATTCATATGCAGGTAATTTCTGTATGGGGTTAAAACCTACATTTGGTATCAGAGCAATTTTGGCTTCAAGGGGATGCCTTTGTTGCTGAGGGGTTTCGCTCAGGCCTGTGGTAGACCCTATTCAGTGGGAGATCTATGAGATTGATTCTGTTGGTGAAAGAAGATGGCGAGTAGTGGAAAGGTGGAGATAAAGAAATTTAATGGTCAAAGTTTTGAGTTGTGGAAACTCAAGATGGAGGATCTGTTGGTGGATAAAGATCAGTGGATCACGGTAGATCGGGTACTAAACCAACGGGAGTGTCCGATGAAGAATGGAAGAAGTTGGATTGGAAGGCAAAGAGCACAATACAATTGTGTGTCTCAAATTTAGTATTGCTAAATGTGTCAAGGGAAGCTATGGCGAAGGCTTTATGGGACAAGTTAGGGACTTTGTATCAATCTCAGCCTCTAGTGAATAAATTGTTCCTACGGAAAAAGTTGTATAACCTAAGGATGAAAGATGGAGACTTGGTGACAGAGCATCTGAATGCATTTAATACTGTGGTAAGTCAGTTAGCATCTGTTGATATTAAAATTTCAGATGAAGATAAGTGCATCAGTTTGTTGTGTTCTCTACCAGATTCGTGAGATAGTCTAGTTATTGCAATAGGTAGCAATGCAACTACCTTGCAGTTTGATGAAATAGTCTCATCCTTGCTAACAGAGGAGATGAGATGGAAAATATGGAGAGCTAGAATGGTGATGTCTTGTCTATAAGAGGACGGTCCTAGAACAAAAACAAAAAAAAGTCATCGAGTGGGAGATCTAAATCTAAAGGGAGATCTAAATCTCTAGGAAAACCTATAAAGGTGGTGTGCTGGAAATGTGGAAAGGAAGGGCACTACAAAAGGGAATGTAAATCTAAAGCTCTTGAAAAAGGAAAGGGATCTAATGATGCTCCTTCTGCAGAGGCGAAAACCAGCTCAGATGAATGTGGGAATGTGTACTTGGCTTCTTCAAGTACACATGTAGATAATGAGGCATGGCTGATTGACTCAGGTGCATCCTTTCACTTCACTCCCCATAGAGAGTGGTACTGCGAGTATGAGAAATAAGATGGTGGTGATGTCTTCTTGGGGGATGATAGGAAGGTTAGAATCGTTGGTCTTGGAAAATTAAAATTGAAGTTGCAAGGGTTAAGGGTTAGAACACTTCCGAGTGTTCTGCATATTCCTGCATTAGCCAGAAATCTGATTTCTGTAAGCAATTTGGATGATGCAGGTGTAAAAATAGTGTTCGAGAAGGATACCTGCAAAATTGTTCGAGGAGAACTGGTATTGATGTGGGGAGTTTGGATTGGAGCGCTGTACAAACTGCAAGGTAGCACTGTTGTTGATGGGTGCAACAATTCTGTGGTTCGTGAAACTCGAGCAGAAAATCTAGTGGTCTCTGGAGAGAATACCATGTTGTGGCATCAAAGGCTTGGAAATATTGGAGAGAAAAGCCTTTGAATAATTCATGGTAAAGGTATGGTAGAAGGTATGAGTAATAGCTCTTTGGATTTTGATTTCTGTGAAAATTGTGTATATGGGAAGCACAATCGGGTGAGTTTCCCCTCTGGTAGTAAGAGGGCGAAACATATATTAGAGCTTGTGCACAATGATCTGTTTGGACCTGTGAAGGTTCCATCACTGGGTAATTTTGTACTATGTATCATTTAATGATGACTTCTCAAGGAATACATGGATATATTTCCTTAAGAAGAAATCTGAAGTCTTTGACAGTTTTAAAGAATTTAAGGCTCTCATGGAAAATCAGACAGAGAAGAAGATAAAGGTGTTGATGACAAATAATGGTGGAGAGTTTTGCAGCAAGGAATTTGAAGAATTCTATAAGAACTATGGTAGATCACGGTAGAAGACTACTCCATATACACCTCAACAAAATGGAGTTGTGGAAAGAATGAACAAGATGTTGATGGAAAGGGCAAGAAGCATGCTCAGTAGTGCCGGGTTAGAACAGGAATTCTGGGCAGAGGCGGTGGATACTGCATGTTGCTTGGTCAACAGGTCACCTTCATCAGTGTTGGGGGATAAGACTCCACAAAAGGTATGGACTGGTAAGAAACCCTCTCTTTCACATCTAAGGATATTTGGATGTGATGCATATATACATGTTCCAAAGGAGAAATGAACCAAGTTGGATAGTAAATCTGAAAAGTGGATCTTTATTGGGTATAAGGATGGTTTAAAGGGTTATAATATTTGGAACCCAGTAATAAGGAAGGTTGTGTATAGCCGATATGTGGTGTTCAGAGAGGTGAAAGATGTTATTAAAAATGAAGTCCAACCAAAGGAACCCGAGAAGATAGAGTTTGAGCTAAAGGAGGAAGAATCAAACTCTACAACAGAGGAGGAATCAGAAGATGAAGAGCCACAAACTCCAGCTGTGATAATATTAGTTCGAGAAAGAAGGCAGACAGAAAGGTATAGTCCATCTGCTTTCTATTAAAATTTTGCTTTGTTTGTTACTGATGGTGATCCCAGAACTATGAAGGAAGCAGTGGACTCAGAGGATGGAAAACTATGGAAAGAGGCCATGGTTGATGAAATGGAATCTTTGCACAAAAATGAGGCTTGGGACCTGGTGGAGTTTCCAACTGGAAGGAAACCCATTGGTAGCAAATGGGTGTTCAAAAAGAAGACAAATGCAGAAGGAAAAGTGGAGAAATACAAAGCTCAGTTGGTAGCGAAAGGTTATTCCCAGGTGTCGGGAATTGATTTTGGTGATATTTTTTCTCATGTTGCCAAGGTAACTTCAAATAGATTACTTTTATCTGTTGTTGCTGCTTTTGATTTTGAGGTAGAAGATATGGATGTTAAGACAACATTTCTTCACGGGGATCTGGAAGAGGAAATCTACATGAAGCAACCTAAAGGCTTTGCAGTGAAGGGTAAGAAAGAACTTGTATGCAAGTTAAAGAAGTCTTTGTATGGGTTAAAACAGTTACCAAGGATGTGGTATTAGAAATTTGCTACATTTATATGGGGACTTGGCTTCACCAGAAGCAAATCATATCATTGTGTGTATTTTAAATTAATTGGCGACCGTGTTATTTATCTGGCCCTGTATGTGGATGATATGTTGTTGGTTGGAAATGACAAAGAAATTATCTAGGATTTGAAGACCCAATTTTCCTCCAAATTCAACATGAAAGATCTTGGTGCGGCAAACTGTATTTTGGGCATGGAAATTAAAAGAGATCGAGCAAGGAGGAAGCTCTGGTTAAACCAGAGGAAGTATGTCGAGACAATACTGCAGAGGTTTAATATGCAGGATAGTAAACTGGTGAAGGTTCCTATTCCTTTAGGTGTGAGGTTATCTGCTGAACAGTGTCCCAAGACGAAAGAAGAGGAAGAGAACATGTCCCGTGTTCCATATGCAAGTGCAGTTGGTAAATTGATGTATGCAATGGTTTGTACTAGACCATACATTGCACATGCAATGGGAGTATTGAGAAGGTTTATGTCAAAACTAGGAAATGGACAACAGTGAAGTGTGTTTTGCAGGTATTTACGTGGCACTAGTGATTATGGTTTGTGCTACCAAGGAAGACTAGGATTGGACAAAGTGTTGGATATTCGTGGCTTTGTTGATGCAGACTAGGCTGAAGATCTGGATCAGAGAATATGTACAAGTGGGTATGTGTTTAACCTATTTGGAGGTGCAGTTATTTGAATGAGTAAGAAACAATCTGTAGTGGCACTATCAACTACAGAGGCAGAATACATGGCAGCCACTCATGTAAGCAAGGAAGCAGTTTGGTTGTAGACATTATGTTCAAGTATGGGGTTAGTATAGGAAGCTATAAGGATAGACTGTGACAGCCAAAGTGAAATTTTCTTGGCAAAGAACCCCGCATATCATTCAAATACAAAGCACATTGATGTTCAGTATCACTTTGTGAGGGATATGATAGAAGAAAAAAAGGTGTTGCTGGTAAAGGTGGACACTTTGAAGAATATTGCAGATGCATTGAAAAAATCTGTGAGCTCTGAGAAGTTCTCTTGGTGTAGAGAAACAATAGGCATTGCAGGGCTGGATAAATGACTAAGCTCTCTTGTGGTCCCTTGTGGAAAGAAAACAACAAGTGGGAGAATGTTGGGTTGTGTTATATTCTTTCCACGACTAGCCCACGTAGTTAACCAGGGGTTATAGGGGGGAGGTAACAAGGGGTTTGAGGGGTACCCGTAACCCGAATTTATGGGGTCTGGGTTAGCGCCCCGGAAAATTTTGGTTTTGGACCCTATGTTAGGTTGGGCGGACCCACCTATGGTTTTGCACATGATTTTCGCACATGTGTTTTGGACGTGATGGTTTTCCGTCCATGGTTTTAGATGCGATGGTTTTCGGTCCATGGTATTGGATGCTTCAGCATGTATAAATATGTATTGTAACATTGAAAGGAACATAATGAAAAATCAAGCTGGTAGTCTCAGTTTTGGGATCCAGGGGAAAATCTCTGTGTATATGTGTTTTATGTGTTATGCTCTCGCATTTTTTATTTTATGTGTTTTAAAATTCGTATGCAGGTAATTTCTATACGGGGTTAAAACCTACAATGCGGATTAAAACTTGGCCACTAGATCAAGATTTTGGGGGAGCGCAAGAAGGATATCAGGGGTGCAGACGAGGTCGAGGTGAACGAGGACCTAGGAGAGGTCGAGGACAAGTTATTCGCTACAACTATGGAGGACCATGACACTATGCACGAGAATGTATGACCCTGACACGCCTATCGTGTCGATACTATACTCAGTTTGACCACACGATGGAAGACTGGCTTGTATTAATAAATAAGATGCGTGAAAAGAGGATGCAGCCTCAACAACCTACCCAGAACATACATATGATGATGGTTGAACTTCTTGAAGAGGATCCTACCATGAATATTTTGCTGCGTAGTGGAATGACGACTAGTGAAGACAAGGGGAAGTAGCTTAAAGAAGTGAATGGGTCCATAAAACTCTAGAGAAGGATGTTGGCTTTGATCTAGAATGCGCAAAGGAGACCTTAATGGAAGCAAAGAAAAGCTTCATTGAGGCTTCTACCTTATGAAGTCAAGATAAGCAGTATGAAGAAATGGGCCCATCCATGCTTACTACCTTTTTGGAGACCTGTATGAAGCTGCTACGCCATAACAAGGACGTAAAAGGATTACAGGAGTTGATCAATAAATGCACTGGTAAAGAAAATACTCTGGAGGGGCCACGTGTGGTCAAGAAATTTGTAAGCATAAGGGAAGAACAGGGCATGAGATGAGACTTACCACACAAAGAGGAGAGTATGAAATGGACCAAGTTATTCTGGATCTTGGGTCAAATGCGAATGTTTTTCCTAAGAAAACATGGGAGAGAATGGGGAGACCTACACTATAGTGGTCTCCTATTCAGTTGAGTATGGAAAATCAACAAAATATTATCCCCATGGGAAGATTGCAGGGAGTGACAGTAGATATTGAAGGCATGAGCGTGTTGGCTAATTTTGAAGTGATAGAGATTATCAATGATAGCAATCCCTACCCTGCACTTCTTGGGATCGATTTGGCTATTGACATGAACGGGGTGATCAATTTGGAGAAGCATATGATGTCATTTGAAAGAAAATCGCTCCGCGTAGTAGTACCTTTGGACCCTGCAGAAGTACAACGCTATACTGAACCAATCCGCAATTATGAAAGTGACGATGATTTGGACCATATTTATAAGATAATGGCATGAGATCAGGATTGGGTGAATCTGACAGTTGATGGATGTATTGCATGGGACTGTGAAAGATCTTGCACATGAGATTCAGATGAGGAATTGGAACACTGGCATAATCGATTGCACGAAGTGTCTGCGCAGTGCTATAACATGATGACTAAATCCCTACACTATGTATCATTGGAGGTAAGAATTTTTCCTTATTATGATGGTTTAATGAATGTTGATAAATTTTTGGATGCATTTCAAAGGGAAGTGCCAAAGAAGCATCGATTCCAAGCCCTGGATTTGGCACTATGCGCTATGCCCGCAAGATGGTGGGGTATGCATAATGACAATTTTTGATGGATGGAAAAAATATAGAAGAATGATGAGAGTGTGATTTGGTCACCCAAAGGTGTGATTGATGGAGAAATACAATGGGAGGAGTGAACCACACGATCACTTAGCAAAATGGACTAATGCTTATGGAGCAGAACCACAACTAGAGTGGGTGCATTTGTTTTGTCAAACTTTGGATGTGATACCGATGAATTGGTACTTGGAGACAGAGCTCCACCATCGCTTGGATGAATGGGATATTTTGAGACAAGGATTATTAATGACATTCAACTTTGAAGATGGATTCGAGTGTATTGATGAAGCATTGTAGGAGGTCAAGGTAGCGATCTTCAAAATCCCACAAGATCCCTTGGATTTGATTCAACCAAATTAGACCACCCAGTTGCACCATTCGTTGGAGTGCTACAATGTGACTGCTAAGGAAGAATAGAAGGATCCAAGGAAAATTAATATCCCATAGACAGAATGTCACTGCGAAGTTCAGGGGCCGCAGATAGAGAATCCATATATCACCGCGCCGCTGAAAACTAGACAAGTGAACATTGGAATAGAGGCAGAGCCAAAGTTTGCAAAGATAGGTGACTACTGGGATGATGCTATGGTGGACGAGGTCGCTAAGTTGCTCTATGAATATCAGGATTTGTTCCCTAAATTTTTCCAGACATAAAGGGGATAATAGGTGATTTAGGAGTGATGAAGATAACGTTGAAACTAGATGTGAAGTCTGCGAAGCAGAGGCCATATTGTTTTAATCCAAAGTATAAAGAAAATGTCCGCTTAGAGTTGGATAAAATGCTTGTGGAAGGGATTATTGAACCGGTAGAGGAGTCTGATTGGGTAAGCCCCATGGTAGTTTAGGAAAAAAGTAGAAGGATGAGATAAGGATCTGTGTAGATCTCAGGAAACTGAATGACACTTGTGTTCATGATCCCTTTCCAAATCCATTCACGGATGAGTTATTGGATAATGTTGGCAGACAGGAAGCATATTCATTGATTGATGGGTTCTCTGGATATCATCAGATAAAGATCACACCAGAAGATAGGAGTAAGAAAACCTTCGCGACCAAGTGGGGATGCTTTCAGTATACTGTAATGCCTTTTGGACTTAAGAATGTGCCAATGATATTTTCGTGCGTATTCATTGCAGCATTCAAAGATTTCATTCACAAGTTTTTAGAGGTATAGTTTGATGATTGGACAATGTTTGTGCTGGTGAAGCTCCATGTATCTAGTTTGCACTTGATACTGGGTACGTGCTGGAGGTATCAGATCATACTAAACTTGAAGAAGTGTCTATTTTGCATCCCTTTCAGAATCTTGTTGGGTCATGTAGTGTGCAGACAAGGATTAATGGTGGACCTAGCAAAGATCATGGTTATAATTAATTTGGAGGTGCCAAGAAGTGTTAAACAATTGTGCACAACATTGGGTCATACTGTTTATTACCAAAATTTCATCAAGAGTTATGCCCAGATTACCACGACGATGGAAAAAATGTTGAATAAGGATGCTACATTTTGTTGAAATGAAGAATGTTAGCGGAGCCTAGATGTGTTAAATGATAAGATGGTCACCGCGCCGATCCTAGTCTTCCCGGATTGGAAGAAGGAATTTCATGTGCATGTGGATGCTTAATGCATTGCGTTGGGGTAGTGTTGACATAGGCCAGTGAAGGGGAACTCGATCACCTGATAGCATTTGCGAGAAGGAAGTTGTCTAAGGCTTAAAATAACTATTCAACGATGGAGCGTGAAGGGTTGGCTATGGTGTATGCACTCCAAAATTTCAGGAACTACTTGCTAGGAGGACACTTTAAGATTTATATAGACCATTTTGCGTTAAAGTACCGGGTCAGCAAGCTTGTGTTGGGGGGGGAATATGTAGATGGTTTTTGTTGTTTCAGGAGTATGATTTTGATGTCATTGTGAAGCCAGGGAGATTGAATGTTGAACCAGATCATATGTCATGCATTGAAACCGAAGAGGAGTCTACTAATTTAGACGAAGGACTACCTGACGCGTAGATCTTTGTGGTGCACATAGAAAATTATCATTTTGTAGACATCATCCATTTCCTGACTACAAGAACGGCTCCAAAAGGATACATGAGTCAACAAAAGAAGGAATTGGTAGTGCACGTGGAATATTTTACTGTTATTGCAGGTCATTTGTATAAAATGGGATTAGATGAGATATTGCAACTATATGTGCCTAATTTTGAATGTAGCAGTATCCGCGTTGAAGATCATGGAGGTGTTGCGGAAGACTATTATGCAGGAAAGGCAACATCACATAAGATTTTACGTTCTGGGTTGTGGTGGACAACATTGCATAAGGATTCCAAAGCATATTGTAGGGTGTGCAATGCATGTCAGAGGATAGGCATGCCATTGTGGAGGGGCGAGCTACATCTAAATCCTCAAGTGTTATTGCAGCCATTTGAAAAGTGGGCAATCAACTGTGTAGGACCAATTCAACATCCAGGAAAGAAGACGGGTGCGCAGTATATCATCACCATGATTGAGTATCTGACCAGGTGATTGGAGGCATAGCCTATGAAAGATTGTACAGGGGCAGCAGCAACAAAGTTCCTATTTGAATATGTGCTGACTAGATTCAGTTGCCCGAAGATTTTGATGAGTAATCATTGTACGCATTTTCTTAATGAAATGATCAACCTGCTAATGAAAGAGTTCCAATTTTATCATCAAAATAGCACACCATATCATCATCAGGCCAATGGGATAGTAGAAGCATTTAATAAGATATTGGAGAACGTGCTGACAAAGGTTTTTAATGCATAGAGGAATTATTGGGACATGCGTGTACCCACTTTGTTGTGGGCATATACAACTACTTGTAAGAAGCTAACTGAATAGACACCTTTCAAACTGGTCTATGGCATAGAGGCTGAGATGCCTATGGAGTATATTGTGCCTAGCCTACGCATAGTGGTGTTCACAGGAATGGTGGACCTTGGAGCCTTAGAAGAATGGCTCGCGCAGCTGATAAAGCTAGAGGAATATAGATTCTTGGCTAGATTCTATAAACAAGTTCAGAAGGAGCGTGAAAAGGCATGGCATGATCGACACATAAAATTGCACACCTTCAAGATAAATGATTTAGTTTTATTATGTGACAACATGTTTTATAAATTTCCAGGAAAAGTTTAGATGCATTGGCTGGGGACATATGTGATCAAGGATATTACCGATGGTGGATCAGTTCAGCTTATGAAATTGAATGGAGATCCATTTCCAGGAAAGGTAAATGGAAACTGATTGAAGGCATACACTGGGGATTCGGCCAGATGCCTATATGATGGTAGCACAGTATTAGCGCTCCAAGCAGCTGCAAGGAGGCATTGGACTATAAACTACACTGCTAGGGTTGTAGAGATGCATGATGAGGGGTCTACGTGGAATAGAAGGGTGTCACAGTGCCAATAGACTCGCAAAGGGAGCTGCGCTACAAGACGAGAGAACACACAGTGTAGCCAGAGGGTGATGTTACTATCATTGTTCATGATTTGACTACTTGAAGATGGTTGAGAGGAGCGGGCGGCCAGAATTTAAGGAATTCAAGGCTAAAATCAAGTGTGAAATATTTGGAAATCTGCCACCAATCTTGCATTTATGAATGGATTTTGGGGGGAACAGTTGAATTTGAAATTGAAATTTTCTATAAATTACAGATGGTCGTCCAATGAGAAACACTTTTCATTCTAAGAATTTCTTAGTGTTGTTGTCTGTTGCATGAGCTCCTTGATAATTTTCTTGCAACCCTGTGTCTGAATTCTACCAGAACTTCATTAACAGCATCATGTGTGCACCAGCTGAGACCGCTTGTACTGGGGGTGTTGTCGCCTCTGAGGGGGCTGCCCCTGAGGTCGTGAGTATGGAGGTTCCTACAGTATTGCCTAAGGCACCGAGGTTGCCTAGGCCGAATCCTGCGCCACCGAGAGAGGCTCCCAAGCCAAATAAGAATAAACAGAAGAAGATGTTTCCAGTGTGCGAGTTGCCGAGGAAACATACTACTACACAGGTGTAGCAGAAAGAAAAGCCAACCACATAAGAGAAAGGCAAAGTGGTAGACTTGGAGGCCGACGAGGGCGCAGAAGACATAGATGTTGAGGGGGTAGACCTGATTTTGAATCTACCAGAGTACATCCCTCTATGCCAAGGCAAGGTGAAGGTCCTGAAGGACCCAGATGAGGAACAATTCCTCCTAAACACACCCCTACTTCTAGAAAAAAAAATTACTTATGAAGTTCCGCGCTTGGCACGTGTCTCACATCTAAAACATGAAGATTGGGATTTGGGTGATTTTGAGTGGTTTCTCCACCTAGCTACCAATACCTTCATGAAACAAGTATTCTACAAGGATTCGGGCATCACCACGTTGGAGCCGGTGGAATGGATTTGTGGGGTAAAAAATGCAGGGTTGTTCAACCTCCTATGGGTGCCTCACTACCACTGCACCCCCATAAAATTGACAGTTATTAAGAAATTGTTGTGCCTTGTGCATGGCGGGTGGTTGTGGTTGACTGAGCCCATACCGATCACTGATATGTTGATCCATAGGATCACATTACTTCCTCATTCAGGACTGAATTCGGAAAAGGCATTTGGTGGAAAGACAGGCAAGCGCGACCTCACTGAGAAGATGAAGGACAAGTTCAAACCTGTCAAGAAAGTGCGCGGGTATTCTATTTCTAGTACTACTGAACCCTTAGTGAAGGTGGCCACCCAAATTTTGGTTGGAAAACTAATGAGAAATTGTCGCACGGATGAGGTACCTTCACCAATAGTTTTGTTAGCTGGTCAGTGCACAAAGGGCATACAGTTCAACTGGGTGTGCTACCTGTGCAACAATTTCCTCGTGAACTATAGAGAGGCACAGGACCAAAGTAACACTTTCCATTACTCATGGCTATTACTATCAATTGTGTTCGTCACATGGGAATTGCTAGAGGATAGCCAATTTCCTCTTATTTAAATAGATTTACCAGAAGCAGTGAAGTTTGCTTCACTATGGGCCACAAAGGACATTGTGCGCATTGGAAAAACTAATGTTTTTTGGGTATTAATGGAGATGAGCATTCATATGGCCATCAACCGAAAGTCACGGTTGTCACCAACCACTTTGGAGTAGTTATTTGGGTATGTGGAGTTCAAAGTGACTTCCATCGCATTCACATTCGAGCGATGAAGGATCCGGACCAGAAGTGGTATGATCTCCCCTACTTAGCTATGGATGATGCCATAGTAGAGGTCCTCAAGTGATGGCCAGCTGAATGGAACACACCATCGGGTTTGGCTGTCGAGAATAGCAATTCCATGGAGAAGTAGAAAAAGGAAGCAGCCTGATTGAAGGTGAAGAGTTGGAAGAAAAGAGAAAGAAGGAGACCAAGGACAAGGCATGTGCAGAAGCGGAGCACACCGCAAAGGAACAAGAAAAGCAGGAAGAGCATGGCTCTGAAAGGAGTCATAAATCTCCTTCATGCCATATAGAGGATGAAGAATAGTCGAAAAAAGGAGGAAAATATCTGGAGAGCACTCCTTTTCATGTTAAGTGACATAGGGAAAAAGAAAAGGAGGGGCAGCGAAAGAATACCAAAGCCTCCAAATCATCACTAGATCCAATCACCTTGATAGAGGGTGACTTGGATGATATTGGAGATAAGGTAAGGAATACGATAGTGGAACTGCTACAACAGTTTGAGAAGTAGCAGAAGTAGGCACTAAGTGCCATACAGACAGGCACGCATGAGCTGCAAATCCAAACAACTAGACTGCAGGAGGATCCTAACCTATAGAGGTTGAGTACAGAAGCCCAGAAATCACAGCAGCAATATGACCAAGCAAGAGCGACAGTGCGCACCGTCGCTATATCACAGTGACTGGCTAAGCTGCATGAGGCAAAGTAATTGCTCGAAAAAGTGGAGGCAGCGTAACGAAAAGAGGCAGTCCTTAAGGCCAAATTGGGGCCTTGGATGGACGATGCCAATGTCATCTCTTCCACCATTGAAGAGAAGCTGGCAGGCCTACATCAGACACAACATAAGGTAAAATAAGACAGCGCAGGGCTAGCAATGGAGCAGTTGGTCGAGCAGCTCAAGCAGGTAGCCACGTAGAGTCTTATAGCTCCAAATATCACCCTTAGTATTTGTGATGCTTGTTTTATGGCCTAGGGCAACCCCTCCTTCCAGACTTGGTCCAAATATTTTAAAAACAGTGTTTTACTTCATGTACGCTACTTTGCCTTGTGATAAAAGTGTGTACATGTGGGTCAGTCTATACCCAACCCATGTATATGTGTTAAAAGACTTAAAAAAAATAAATTTCCTTAATTATGGTTGGAGATCACGGGTTTTACCTGTTGATTACCTCCTAGTGCTCATGGCCCAACTGTTTCCAAACTAAAAAATTAATTTGGGAGAAGTATAAAAATACTTCAATGGGAAGGACTTAAGGAGGATAGAGGAGATAGAATTACTATACTGAGATTATCCCCTGATCAAGTCTGAAGTATCCCTGTGCTTCAAACAGTTCCCCAATTTCAGGAAACCCTTGTTTCCTTGAGTGTTGATATTCTTCCACTTACTTGAGATATCATGGTACTGGTTATGGAAGGAGGCTGTTGAAGACTGGGACTAGACAGACCTGAAGGACGGTTCCGCTTGGAGCCAGAAGAGGAAGACTCGGGTGAACTCTTTGTTATAGACATATTTGGGCACTGCAACCCCAATCATATATTTCCATAAACCAAGGGCTTCTGAGTCCCTAAAAGTGTTGTTTCATACCCTAAAGGAACAAGGTTAGCTCATTACATCATCTCCCAAAAGTTCTCCACAGAAAACTGCTTAGAACTGGTCAAAACTGGACCATACAGACTGCTCAGTGCTAAGGGCGTGATGCATCTCACCTGCCACATGCAAAAAGTGTGATGCATACTAAAACTCCCTTCTGTAGAGATCGATGGGCGAGAGTAGACAAATGGCAGAGATAGTTTGCAAGGTGGATGATCATGGAACCTTCCAGAAACTTCTCCTGTGACACTTTCCTCTCTAAATTCACCCAGGGATGAGTAAGAGATCATGAATCTCCAAGTGGAACCAAGAACTATCAGAGAGAGGACACTAATAAAAATCCCAGAAGCCGACTCACCCCCTTGCAAAAATCTATATATGGATCCCTCATCCTAGAGATCCATAGGCTAGAATCTTGTATTTTGTAAGGAAGCGTTGTTGGTTTCTTGGTGGAACATCATAGTGTTCGGTGATCTAAGCTTTTCATGAGGTGAAGAAGGGCTTTTATGCTGGGAGGATGACACTGGGTTAGATCAATGGGTTGTAATCCTCTCTTCTACTCTTTCTATCAATAAAGCTATTTAAGTTTTCCTCTGATGATATATGCATTTGTGTGGTCAATATATATCTGGTCCTATATTGTTTATTATTGTAGATCTCTTTGCTTTGAAGGTATTATTCTGCTTTGACTTTATAGGTACTCTTTGAAGCGAGGTAAGCAAGGAAGAAGTGACAAAGATATATTAGAGGGGAGAGGAAAAAAGTAAGGAGCCAAGTGAAAGACTGAGGTTGGTACTCTCTGCTTCTCTCTCATCTACTTCTCATAAAGGAAAATGAAAGTAACTTTAGTTTGTTTGTTTCTAATATAGCTACCTGGCTTAGTGGGACTAGCAGCTCTGAATGGACACTAGTGTTCTCGATAACAAAATTGGCGACTCCACTGGGGAGCGAATAGCTTGTTTGCTTGTCTATATGTATTTGCTTTATAAACTACAGACGAAGCCTGAAGTCAAGCCAACAAGCCTTTGAACTGCTTTTGCTATGCAACTGCAAAGTAGATTAATGTTGCTTCAGTCTGTCTCCAAGTTTTGTTTATAAACTAAATAATTGATTTGCAAACATCCTAATTGCCCTAGTGGTGGCTCAAGTAACCTCATTAGATCAGCCCCTATGATTTGTACTTATTGACTATCATTAGCTTGGCCTAAATCCCTAAACTAAGCTGCAAACTATGACCAAAAGCCAAGTTAAAGTCTCGTCCCTGTACCATCGCACCTTCTCTTCCAGATTTTGGTTTTTTCTTCACTCTCTTCAGCTTTATTTAGGAGTTTTGTTGTCTCTGATCAGTATACCACTATGGAAACTCCCTTCCTTTACATCATTTAGCCTCCATTGTACAAATAATTGTGAATGTTTTTATGAATTGTTCGCCATTTATAGATCTCCCTTACAAAGAAGTAGCTTAATCGACCTGTCATCTTTTGATTTGGAAGTGTCGCAAGTATCGCTTTTAGTCAAAGAAAAGAATCCTACTATTCTTGATGGTCGATTACACTATTACTCTTGTATTTGATTTGAATTAATAGTTTTTCAAGTGTCAAAAGCAATTTTCAATTCAAAATCACAAAGTGTTGTCATTGTCTTCCTTTCGTCTTTTGAAGAGAAAATTGTTAGTACTGCCAATTTGAAGAGATAATTCTAATTTCTACTTAGCATTCTTTTTGTCATTCACACATTAAGAAAGCAGAAAACAAATACATGCATGTGCATTTGCATTTAGACTGCTTGTTGATTTTGATTTAGGACAATGCATCTAGTGTGTGCTCTCTAGTCTATGTGGAAAGAATCTCGCTTCTCTTTCCTTAGTAGCTAGGATTTTCATTACAAAAAAGAAGATTAAGCGACTGTTTATCATCTTAGATTTCATTTTACGAATTTTATATCTACATCACGCGGTGAACCTTAAAGGAAAACTTCTTAAGAAGTATCAACTGTAAAATAAATTTAATAAACATAAAAACACTTTGGAACCTAACGCACAACATTTAGAATTCTAGGCTAGAGACGTATTCTGGCATTGTAAAGCCTAGTAACTATCGCTTTCATCATAGGTTGGGTGATTCCTCCTCTTTGAGATGAAAAGTGCCAGTACGGACTTGTGCTCCAAGGTACTGTCGAGTATATATTGGGGGACCACAATAGGCTATATCCTTTATCCTTAGGAAACCGTGTCTATCGCCCTATCGATCGCAATGCACTGAACACAACATTCGGGAAGATTGACTGCCGTATCGTAAAAAGTATTTTGTAGTTTTGTGATTGGTTTGGTAATCCCTTTGTCTAGATTTCAAGTGTAGTCTCTTTCATTCCTTTTCAGACTCCTTAAAGGAAAAGGTCCATCGGAGCACTTGTCACTTCAGGCTCATTAAAAATCGAAGGTGACTAGAGTCATCTTTAGCTTTTTCTCGACTCTTAAAAATTGAAAAAGCACATTGTGTCAAAGCGTCATAAAATTTATTTTAATCATAATAACGTCAATGTTCCCTCATTGATCTTGATTTGAGAAAATGGAGTCCACCAACCAAGGATCTCCCCTTGGGGGAAATCCTAGTCCTTTCTCCTCTTGGGAAGATGTTGGTGCACCTCATATGGCTACATTGTCCCTCCTAGGACTGACAATCAGCCTGTCAATATGGCTCTTCTCGACCTCTGTCATTCAAAGCACAGTGATTCTTGAGCAGTCAAGTCAGCAACTAGATGACACTAGAGTTACCCCCCAACCTTTTGCTTCATTTGTTTCTCCCTCCCCTCCTTCCTCTTTGCTTGGTGAAGCTGGTAAAGCTAAAAAACAAGTAACTGAGAAGAAGAAGAAAGGGAAGGAGAAGGAGAAGAAGAAGAAGAAGCCAAAGGAGAAAAGGGGGAATCATGCATCATCTAGTGAAAATCCACACATTGCACCGTCCAAACCTAAATCTCCATGTGTCATTTGCAAAGGAGACCACTATCATCTAGATTGTCCTTGCATCCCTCGGATCTTAAGGGAATGGTCTCCTCGTTTGCACAATCTGGTGTTGTCAACCTCTGACGATCATGTTGAGAGTACATTGTCAACTAGTGAAAACGAAGTCTCTGGGCAGAAAGGAAAATATAAATTTCCTTGTATATTGTGTGAAGGCAATCATGTCATCCACCGTTGTCCCTTCCTAGACGAAGCTAAAAGAGTCTTGGATAACCGTCCTGCTTCACCGCTACGGCTACCTCCTGGGTACAAGAAACTCTTACCGAGTCCATCGCTAGCTGAAAATCCAACTGACATACCTTTATGGTCGGTCGGAGCATCTATCATTGAAGATAAACCCTCTGAGTCCACACTGGACCAAAGTCAACAGGTCGAGGCAGCAGTTGACCCAGTTTTGTCTTCAGAAGGTCCATCTTCAGATGATACAATCACCGAAGAGAATGAGAATGACATCTTTCAAATTCTTTTCGTAAACACAGAATCCAATGAACATGGGGGCAATCTACCCATTCCTTTACCGCAGGAAGGAAGTTCGTCAGATTCGTATTCAGCCGTTTATTCGGTCCCACCTCCGAGCAACCTAGTTGTTTCCTTCAACTGG
>APFE030849940.1:7826-28200 GCA_000404065.3 Pinus taeda
AATTCCAGCCAATGATGATAGTATAGATTCAATCCAATTGATCCTAAACATATTAACATCAGCGATTTGTGAAGGAAGGGCATTAAGGTCATCATAGCTATATGGATGGCTAATAGAAAGTGAATTAGTAGTTAAAAAAAATAGAAAAAAAAAGTGGTGTGGGGCCGCTTGAGGATTCACAGAGTTGGTTGTTATTCCATCCAAGATCTCGTAAGAGCGAATTTCAGTAATTGGTTTAGTTGGTTGCTCCAAATTGGAAAATATTCTTAATGGAATATCCTTTTTATTATCTAATGACATCAAAAATTCTGATGAGAATGGAATAATTGAGGAATCTCTCATTTTGACAAAAATAATTTATTTTCTTTTTTAAGTTCATCTTTACAAGGGAGTAATATGGATATGGATACGTACGATCTCCTATTAGCAACACTGAATCATAATCTATGAGATATCCGGTGTGGAGGTGGTGTCACAATTTTTATTGGCAAATAGGGGGTTTCAATTTCATGGACAAATACGTATAAATTCCTGGGTTGTAATTGTTTTCATATTAGGTTCAGCTACCATAGTTGTTCAAGATCCACAAACCATTCCTATCGGTGGTCAAATTTTTTTTGAATATATTATTTTTTCAAGACTTGACCAGAACTCAGATTGGGGAGGAAGAATATGGTCCCTTGGTTCCTTTTATTGGAACTATGTTTTTATTTATCTTTGTTTCTAACTTGTCAGGTGCTCTTCTTCCGTGGGGAATTCTAAAATTACCCTTCGGGAAATTAGCCGCACCTACAATTGATATTAATACTACGGTTGCTTTAGCTTTACTTAGGTCAGTAACATATTTCTATGCAGGTTTTACAAAGAAGAGGTTAGTTATTTTTGGTAAATATATCAACCAACCAATACTTTACCATAACATCTTAGAAGATTTTACAAAACCTTTATCACTTAATTTTTACTTTTTGGAAATATATTAGCTAACAAATTGGTAGTTGTTGTTCATGTTTCTTCGATACCTTTAGTAGTACCGTTACCTATAATGTTCCTGGGATTATTTATGAGCAGTATTCAAGCTATGATCTTTGCAACTCCAGTTGCGGCTTATATAGGTGAATCCATGGAGGGTCATCATTTAATCACTGCCAATCAACAAAAATATTTTCTAATATTTTCTTAAGTATCGTACATTCTAAGTATGTACACTTAGTAAAAAGAGCTTTTGGTAACAACGCTAGACTTGAGTATGGTAGAAGCAAATAGATTTCTTTGTAAAAAGAGCTTGGTAACAAGATTTAAGATCAGTCTTTCTATCCATTAGATCTCCAGATAAAGTGGATCTGATTGGTCCATTAGATCTCCAGATTAAACAATAGAGTCATCAAACAAGAGAGTTGGTTGAGTCAATTGCAGAAGCAATATGTTTAAACAATAGTCATCGAAGACTCTCCATAGATATGTGTCAATATGATTAAACAATATACAAAGGCTACATACAAAATACAGGCTACAGCAACGAAAAGTATGAGCATTATTCCATGAACTGAAAGACTTCCCATAGATATGTGCCAATATAATTAAACAATAGAGTTGGTTGAGTCAATTGCAGAAGCAATATTGTTTAAACAATAGTCATCGAAGACTTTCGATAGATATGTGTCGTAAAAAGAGCTTGGTAACAACGCATGACTTGACTTGATGTATGGTAGAAGCAAATCAGATTTTCTTTGTAAAAAGAGCTTGGTAACAAGATTTAGTATTATCTTCTGTCCATTAGATCTCCAGATATGAGTGGTATTGTATTAGATCTTTCCAGATGAGTGACGTGTCCATTAGATCTCCAGATAAACATATGTCTCAAGAGAAGTCTGATTAGATATGTGTCCGTAAAAAGAGCTGGTAACAAACGCATGACTTGACTTGATGTATGGTAGAAGCAAATCAGGTTTTTGAAAGAGCGAAAAGATTTAATATGATTCTTCTGTCATTAGATCTCAGATGAGTGGATCTGATTGGTCCATTAGATCTCCAGATTAAACAATAGAGTCATCAAACAAGAGAGTTGGTTGAGTCAATTGCAGACGCGATATGTTTAAACAATAGTCATCGAAGACTATCCATAGATATGTGTCAATATGATTAAACAATATACAAAGGTTAAACAATATACAAAGGCTACATACAAAACACAAAGGCTACAGCAATGAAAAGTATGAGCATTATTCCATCAACTGAAAGACTTCCCATAGATATGTGCCAATATAATTAAACAATAGAGTTGGTTGAGTCAATTGCAGAAGCAATATTGTTTAAACAATAGTCATCGAAGACTTTCGATAGATATGTGTCGTAAAAAGAGCTTGGTAACAATGCATGACTTGACTTGATGTATGGTAGAAGCAAAACAGATTTCTTTGTAAAAAGAGCTTGGTAAACAAGATTTAGATCAGTCTTCGCTGTTAGCAGTTTTAGATTCCAATAGAGTGGATCCGATTGGTCCATTAGATCTCCAGATTACCAGATTAAATAATAGAGTCATCAAACAAGAGAGATTACCAGATTAAATAATAGAGTCATCAAACAAGAGAGTTGGTTGAGTCAATTGCAGAAGCGATATGTTTAAACAATAGTCATCGAAGACTCTCCATAGATATGTGTCAATATGATTAAACAATATACAAAGGTTAAACAATATACAAAGGCTACATACAAAACACAAAGGCTACAGCAATGGAAAGTATGAGCATTATTCCATCAACTGAAAGACTTCCCATAGATATGTGCCAATATAATGTGCCAATATAATTAAACAATAGAGTTGGTTGAGTCAATTGCAGAAGCAATATTGTTTAAACAATAGTCATCGAAGACTTTCGATAGATATGTGTCAATATGATTAAACAAAGAGTTATCAAACAAGAGAGTTCGTTGAGTCAAATGTTTAAACCATAGTCATCAAACAAAATAAAGTTCGTTGAGTCCATTGCAGAAACTCGTGCATAACTAATGTTTCCTCGATTGCATTACTTCAATCTGAGTTCCAATGGCATTCAACCCAAAAATGCTAAAATGTTGATTCACTTAATAAATAATATAATATTCCCTTAGGCAGCACACCTCCTACAGTTCAAGATCGGGAACCACCACCAGCCCATACTGCTGGTGTATTTGTACCAGTACAGGTGATGAAAATGTATCGATATAAGCCTAGCTGTAGGATCATATGATATCATGAAGACCTATAGCTTCCCGACCTATTGACTTCTTTCGATTGCTGGGCTGATCATATGTCTCCTATGTCTCCTGTACCTCGTGCTGCTTTTATCGCTAGCGGGTTGGTGGGCTGATGGGAGTGGTTTCTTTTTGCAGATATAGTAGTCTGAAATGAAGTAGACAATGACAAAACTTCCTCATAAACCAGGTTGGTCCGAATGCACATGAACATATGAAAAAAACTCATGTGGTTCAAAAAAGGGTTTCAAAAACTGAGAACGCTCGGAAAGAACATTCATGAATTATGCTCCAATGTTAGAGTTCAAATTTTTACACGACCTAGAAAGGATACACTGACCAGGATTGCACCTAGATATTCATTTAGGTATATCATTTACAATTGATTAACATCTACAATGCTGAACAATATCTGATGAAAATTACAATCTTGATAGAATGCCTCAACAGCTGAACACCAGTGAGGCATTTCATTGACAATACGCACGAAGTGCACTTCAAATTTTCTTATGTTTCCATTGAACTACCTTGAGGGTGGCTCCGAACCTTTGGTTACTTAACGTTGGATTCGATCCCACAGTTTCATTATCTAGGGTAGTCCAACACCCCATTTCCCTTCTTACTCTGAAGGCTCAATAACATGAACTCCTCCATCTCTTATACTAAGAGAAAATTGATTCGGTTCGGATGGATGTGATGCAACGACTAGAGGATAGGCATTACTACTGCATAAATAACCAAACAATAAATTAAATCATAATATGCCTTGTCAAAAGGAAAATCTGAAAAATAGATGTATCAACCATGACAGAATGAAGGAGCTCATTTACCTGTTCATTCCCGATGGTAAATGAATAATATGCAGAGGGTACAATGCGACAGTGAAGCCTTAAGCTTTCTGCAACAAACACTCCAACTACAAAGCTCGCATAAACTAAGACGCTGTCACATGAGTATATAGCACTTTGAAATAGGAACAAATAGGGAATCATGAAGAGACCACTGCAATGCAACCATGTAACAAGGTCATCCAATCAGATACATAAGGTAAGTGACACTATATGACTGTCTATGTTTGAATTCAACACCGCTTACAAGTAATTACATAGCGCAAGCGCTCCAACTTGGAAGCATTATGTATAGCAAGTTGGCTCTCATGCACAAGCAACAAATGAATTTGATCTTACGAAACTGTACTCTTGTATCCCCCACTGGTACAATTTTTGACTGGGTCTTGTCCCACCATCTATGCCCCAGAGACATAACTGCCAAAAGATGTTGTGAGTACACGAACATTTCTACTCGGTAAATTTATGTGAACTTTAAAGTCAACATCCCATAGTCAGACTACAGATAATAATAAGAGAAACCATATACCTGGTCACCATCTATGCCCCAGAGACATAACTGCCAAAAGATGTTGTGAGTACACGAACATTTCTACTCGGTAAATTTATGTGAACTTTAAAGTCAACATCCCATTGTCAGACTACAGATAATAATAAGAGAAACCATATACCTGGTCAATGTGGTCATCAGTTCCAAAAGATACCAACACATTCAAAACATGTGAAAATGTCAGGCCTGTGATTTTCTTTCGGTGGCCTTAGAGCTTTGTTTTTACCTATAAAAATTGAGTACGCCACTCAGGTCAAAGAAAAAATATAAGAATTTTAAATTCAAATATATATTCACAGGCAGCACCTCATCAACTCGAACATTGTATATTTGAATTCATGAATCCTCCATGCCAATTGGAATGATATTATTGTGCTGGTGCTGAGGCTGGACAACCAGAAATGTGACTAAGTTGTCATGATCTGCAATGAATTAGTATCCCATGAAACCAGTCATCAGTCATTTAGATAAATTGGGAGCCTTTGAGTTCTTAGGCTATAGCGAGGAACATTACACAAGAACCTTGAGTGATCCTGAAGTGAACCCCGTTACGCTCATAATTTAAAAGTTGAAGGTGAGACATTAGATAATAAACCCTACGCAGACCAAAGTATCAAAACTGAAATTATATATATCATCGGAAACATTGAAATGAAACTGCTCTTTAGGTAAAAGGCTCTCTTACCTTAAATGTCATCATATTGAATAAGGAGACCTTGCCACCGGAAGTAGACATCACATAAGAATCATTCTCAGTAAGCTATACAAGCAGCGGCTTCTTCTGGATTTATATCGCCAATGTCATTATTCATAACAATCCCACTAGCTGGTTGCCTGTGGTGGAATACTCGCTGTAGACGGTGGAACAAAATTCTAACTCTTAGTTAATCGTCAATCATTACTACATAAAATACAGCTGCAAATTATATATCCAAAATTATAATAAACAAATAAATAAATAAAACAAGCTAAAATAAAAAGGAAACAAACAACTAGTAAAGAAACCCACCTTTCCGGATGGATTCCCGTCACTCCGCGGCCATTTCTATAGCTTATGGAGAGCATTGGATGTTAGAGCTAAAACAACAACACCGGAATAGGTGTATCAGTTTTACCGCCTGCAAGAAATATCACATTATTTGTTTGGATCAATATCGACAGAATTTGTAGCACATAAAATTGTATATGGAGAGCATTGGATGTCAGAGCTAAAACAACAACACCGGAATAGGTGTATATCAGTTTTACCACCGGCAAGAAATATCACATTACTTGTTTGGATCAATATAGACAGAATTTGTAGCACATAAAATTGCAATGTCAGCTTTTAATGTTTTTTTATAGTGGAAGGACGATTGCATACCTTGCTCGCATGCATTGTCAGGCAACCTGAGAGACCACTGACCCGAATCAGTGATCTCAATGAATTTCCAGTTCTTGCTCTTGTCCATGACCTCATCTAGAAGCCTTGGTTTAATATCTGGGGTCCGACTGCTGTCTATACTACTCTGCACACATGTTGTGTGCAGTGTCAGATAATTGTTGGAATTCATTGATCATATCATCCCATTCCTATTAAAGATATGCCAAAATAATGGCTAATAGAGCATTTGAAAGGGGAAAAGAACAAAATCCTACGCTATATGGAAAGTTGAAAGCAACAATATCCGAACTCTTGGAGTGAAAGTTTAGAAAATGATAAGATATATGTAACCCACTAAACTGAATATGGGTAGACAAATACGCTAGATTCTAAAGAAACAATTCTAGGATAAAGCTCTTACAAAATAGGTCATTAGACAATGCAGGTGGAAGTCTGTCTGAACGTTCTATAGCACTGCTAATGGAACCAGGCAAAATAGGTCATTAGACAATGCAGGTGGAAGTCTGTCTGAACGTTCTATAGCACTACTAAGGGAACCAGGCGCAGTGACTGCAGGAGGCATGACATTCACAAATGAAGTTTGTATAGTAAAAACGATCTAGTTAGAGTTTAAACTTTGCCAACTTTGCCATTAATTAGTAGTTCGTGTACATAGTAAATGCGCATGGAAGAAGCAATTTACCTTTGTTTCCTTTGTTTCCATTGTCTCTGGTGGCACCCTCGTTCCCTCAAAGGACCTACTCTCCATCATGGAGAATTAAGCAAAATCTCTCTACGTTGGCTAAGGTCTTTATGCCATTTTCATTCGTTGTGACTGCCAACAGGGAACCACCATCTTGACTGAAACGAAGGCGAGGACTAGCCTGGTGCTTTTGGGAAATAAAGCAAAGATTTTGCATTGAAATGTGATCAAGAAAACTTAAATAATGAAAATCAATATCTCTAGGTGTATATCAGTTTTACCACCTGATCAATGCTAACTAATAACAATGCTATACCTAAAAACATCAAGAGGATATTTTAGGCATAGCATTGTTATTAGTTGGCATGGAGCAGGTGGTAAAACTGATATACCTTAGTTTTAGGAAGCATTCATTAGGTGTTGTGCAATTTGATACAACCAAGAATAGATTCTTGGCAGTTCATGTTGAATTTCAAATAAAGCTTTGGGACATTGCATAACACCAATATCCTCTATGAAAATAATGAAAATCAATAGGCGTATATCAGTTTTACCACCTGATCAATGGCTATACCTAAAAACATTAAACATTCCTAGCTACTCAAAGATGCAAGGCCTTGTTAATTTTCCTTGATCATATAATATCTACTCAAGTGGCCCAAGGTTATAATGTTGAGGCCAATTAGCAAATTAATTACATTTTATTATCAGGAGATGGAAAATATCAATTAATTTTCTTGGATCATTTAATATTTACTCAAGTGGCAAAAGGTTATAATGTTGAGGTCAATTAGCAAATTACACTAGATGCTCAATCTTAATTGCTTAGGGCATCTGAGCACTCATAACAAGACACATAACAAGACACAGGCAATAAATTGACTAGTTTGGATGATCATGGCCACCGTGAAGGATTATGGCTTTCATCCAAGATGTTTTCTATGTATCACATAGAACGAAATATCTTCAAGCACCTTTAACTTTGATAAGGGTATTTGTTAATTTTACCATTAGCTCTTTTTTCTTTCTCTTTTATCTTGTTATTCTGTATTAGAAATTTTTCTTTGATTCTACGTGAATAAAAGGCCACTTCCCACCAACAATGCCTGTCTTTGTCAACATTCTCCAGGCCAGCTTTGATTTTGGCACAATTTTTCTTGGTGTTTGAAAAATCAACTTCAACACTTCTGCCTACAAAAAGACTATCAGTGCATTTAGCCCTCCTTTTGGAGGATGTCCAAAACCTCAAGAGTCGAGGGTTGTATAAGGTTTATGGGTCTACTTGGATGCTAACATAGAGAGTACTACAACTCGAAAATTGAAGAAAATGCAACTGCTCTCAGCATCCACCACCAATTGTTGATAGTAAATCAAGCATGAAATAGATGGACAAAAGGAGGGAGAGGATGCAGCAAAATGTAGATGGACAAAAGGAGGGAAAGGATGAAGCAAAATGTTGTGGGATCTTCCCAAGACTGCAATTGCAAGACCAGTACCGGTAATTTGGCAAGTACAAGCCAACCATTGTTTTGAGAAAAACCAACATTCAACATTTAATTTAAACTTGAGAAAGGGAAAAAGCAAATCTGGCTATAAGTTTCCCAGTATATTGGTTTCATTTTTGAATGAGGCTATAATTGTGAAAGCTTTCAAGGAGGGGTTGCCAAAAAATAGATCATTTCTGTTTGAAGTCCGTGGCATCAAGTATGTCAAATATGTATGTTAGATTTGATATGTTGTAACAAAAATTGCAAAGGGAAAATTTTATCCAAAGATGGAGTTTACTTTTGTCATGGTTATGCGCAAAATGAGCCTCTCATAAGTTCTGGTGGAGTACTATCCAATTGCAAGTCGATTGAGAACCAAGGGATACGAAGGCACCATAGAGAGATTCTCACAATCTGAGCCATCTGAAGGAAAGGCCCTAAACATTCACATGCTTTGTTCTAAAAAATCAGGATTGCTAAATTCCAAATCAAGGCTTTGGATGGACTTGGTCTTGATGTTAATTAAGCAATCATAAGCCGCTCAATGGATTTGTACTAGAGTGTATTTTGAGTAGAGCAATCCACAAGGCAAGATGTTACAACCAAGGGGATCAAAGCATTGCTGCTGCAAACTGCAGACAATCAAGATGGATTGTAGTAAATATAACTTACTACACACCAACAAATGCACTTTAATTGTTTCAATCAGTGTTTAGACCAGAACACATTGAATTCAACAAATGCCTTTTAAGTATTTCAGTCAGAATTTAAACAATAACACATTGAATTCCCATGGTGGGAGCCCTCTCTCCAGAGAGAGAGGCCTTTTGAAATAGAAAATCAAGCAGATTTACTCTAAGAACTTGTGACAAGGGTTATCCATTGAACTCCCATGGTGGGAGCCCTCTCTCCCAGAGAGAGGCCTTTTGAAATAGAAAATCAAGCAGTTTTACTCTAAGAACTTGTGACAAGGGTTAGCTAAGACAGTCTTGAAGCTATCCACATATCAAATTGTTGCTATCCACATATCAAATTGTTTAGAGTAATTCAATATAGTCATGTCATAGTAATTTGAATGAATAATCTTCTGCGTAATCGTGTCAAGGCCAACATTTTTGGTTGTTTGTTTTAGAGATTCATAGTGAGAAGACGTTTTGTTGAAGGCCAACATTTTTGGTTGTTTGTTTTAGAAATTCATAGTGAGAAGACGTTTTGTTATTGCAGTGTCTGCCAAACCCAACTTTATGAATATCACTAATGCTTATGGTTTGCGGATGGTTCTTGATACCTTCTAGGTGATCTCAAGGCTTCTTCAATTGCTCAATACTTCTAGGTGATCTTAGGGATTTTTCAACTGCCTGTCATATGTTAAGGGGAAGGGTTAATAGTTTCAAACTAGAACTTTTGGGAAAAACATCTGTTGCTTCAACAACTTATTTAGATAGCGGATTTATGTACATAACGTTGAGCTATGGAGATTTATAACTTATTAAATTGCTACATAGGGGAAAGGGTTACTAGTTTCAAGCTAGAACTTTTGGGAAAAACATCTGTTGCTTCAACAACTTCTTATTTAGATAGCGGATTTATGCGGCAACAACAACTTCTTATTTAGATAGCGGATTTATGTACATAACGTTGAGCTATGGAGATTTATAATTTATTAAATTGCATCTGTAGCTAGTTGTTTCAAGCTCACATGTAGATGTTTTGGAAAGACATGTAAATATCAATCTTATGACGAATTTCTGTATTTTAGATATGTAAATATAAAGCTTCAACAACTTCTTGTTTAGATAGTGGACTTATGTACATAATGCCGGAGTAAGGAGATTTATAGCTTGTTAAATTGCATCAATAGCTAGTCGTTTCAAGCTCACATTAGAAGTTTTGAAAATGTATGTAAATATCAATCTTATAACGAACTTCTGTATTTTAGATGAAAGTCAAGCATAAGGTCAAGTTATTCCTTGTTTTAGAGCATTTAAAGAGGGTTTTCTCTTATAGTCTCTCATCATGAGCACGCATCAACAAAGCTACGGGGAAAAAAGGAGATTTGGTCATATTTGATAAGTACCCACTGGATTTTTTATAATTGTAGTCACAATGTTATTCAAGTTCTTTTGGCCACTGAAGGGGTAGTATTGTCTATTTGGGAATTGGAGAAACATTTGGTCATTGAGATTGATAAAAATACCATTGGTGATGATCCTTTGTGGATTGGATGGGCATATATTTAACTTTATATTTAATATGAGTAGAGGGAAATTATCTCTTAAGAAAGAAATTCCGTTGGGTATGAAAGCTATTAGTCTTCGCACTTTTCGGTCTAGGAATTCAATGCATATTTTTGCAATGTCACATAGCAGTGACAAGCTAACAACTCTATACAATAGCTTTGCCAATCATGGTAGCTTACAATTTGTTGTGTCCGATGAAAACAAAAGGTCCATGGAGCAATGTGCAGGTTGGGTGGTGATTTCAACTATATTTGGAGCCTACAACAAGATTATGCCACCTATGCATGTGAGGAGAATCACCACAAAAAACATTGGTTTCCTATGTTTGTGGGCAATATAGCTCTCGTACACCTTGCTAGCCTTGCTAGTTACCAAATCAGCCAAAATGAATCTCATAAAAAAGGACTTTGGCACATAAGTTTTGTTCAATGAGTTGCACCTTGCTAACTTTGTGTTGTAGCGGCTACAATCACCCTCCAAAATTTTGCCTTAGCTTCTTTTTTGGAGTCTCCCTACCAACCATCCTTAGCAACATGTCTTGCACTGTTAAGTACATATGCTTCAACAGAGTTTCATTGGCTTGCTAGCCTCTGCATGTCAACTTGTGTGTCTCCCATCACAGGCTGCCATTCCAGACTTAGGTAATTTTCTCACTGAGATGTTCACTCAGAAAATTGCACAATTCTGAAGGGGGACCAGCCTTCCCTCCAAAAATTGCGCAATCCTTGTCGGGTTGCTTGCGAAGCTCCATAATCCAAAAATTGCGCAATCCTTGCCGGGTTGCTTGCGGAGCTCCAGAATTGCGCAATCGAGCCAAGCAGCCCTCCCTCAGAAAATTGCCCAATCCAACTCGACATAGGGCTTCAACCTAGAAATTACGCAATTTTGGCAGGCAGTGACCCGCTGACCCCAGAAATTGCACAATGCCTCAGGGACAGCTAGCCTTGCTCAGCCCAGAAACTGTGCAAATCCCTTTCCCAGGCTTGCAACTGTTGCTTGTGCCTTAAGGTGGATTGGTTCCCTCCAGGATTGTGCAATCATTGCATGAATGGGTTGCTTTTTCCCGCAATAGCAAAAAGCAAAATGCAAAAGGCATCCTAAATTTTAGGGACCTATTTTTAGCCGCTGGAGGTTACATGCAAGGATCGTTTTAGAAGCTTCCCTCAAAGTGTCGTTTTTCCTAAATTTGTGGCAGGCGCATCATAACCTCGATCTTATCAAAACTCATTTGTCGGATGCTGCGGAGCTCATTCCTCACATCCATATTGCAACTCTGACATCCCACATCGCATTTAGGAGTCTTTGGCACATTCAACTCAACTTTTTTCAGGGTAGGTCTACTTTTCATGTCTTGTGTTGCGTTTCTATCGCTTTTTGTATTTTGCTTTGTGTAAGTGTTGTCTGCTTGATTCAATGAACGCTACCTGTCGTTTTAATGTATATTAGCTTGTAGAAGCATCGTTTCAGTTTTTGTTTACATCTTATTGTTTGCATGACACTATTTTGCACGGACGGTCGCAGTTGCGACGACTCGTTTCACACACATGCATGCGTTCCTGTTTTCTAAATCCTGCATTCATTGTTTGCATGCATGATCATTCACTCTTGCTTACACTCAGTCTCGCCATGCATCCAAACCTTTTCATGTTTTCAGTTGCCCGTCGACGGGTCTGGGTTGCCTTGGCTCGGACCTTGCCTTGCCTAGCAACAATGCACATTTATGAGAATGAAGGATCTGCGTTCCTCCTAGAAAATGCGCAAATTTGGCCAGCACTGGCCTCCAGGCTTGCATTGTGCAATTCTGGGAGGCAATGCTTTGCTGGCCCTAGAAATTGCGCAATGCAGTTTGCTGGTTTGCATGTCACAGCTGACTGCAATTGCGTATTGCGCAATTTCAGTCCTCACCAGGCTAGGCTGGACTGTGCATTGTGCAGTTCTAGCAGTCAATCAGCCTCTTGACAACCCGGACTGCGCCTTACACAGTTTTGGCAGTGAGTCTCCAAGCTTTCCAGTGGAAATTGCACAACCTTCACAATCAGTCATATAGGTATGTTGCAAGTCAGTCCACAAGTTTGTTTTGGTTTTCAACTGATGGATTATTTGCCATGAGTGTTGCTATGTCTCCAGGGATCACAGGTGTTCGTCTGTCTCCAGAAATACAAGCACAATGGCCTCTTAGAGAGTAGGGTCAAAGGACACCGTTGAGAGCGCAACGGGAGATGCAGTTGAGCGAGTGTCTATGAGCTTGCCTATCTATGAAGACACCAAGCTACTCATAGACAATGATATCCAAATGAAATGGCAGCACCATCGCAAAGAGCAGCACCATCAGTAGTAGCAGAGAGTAGCAGATTTGCGCGCGACAAAGGCAAGAGGAAGGTTGTTGACAGTGCAGTGGCGGGGCAAAGCTGCAAGTTCAAAGCAGATCCACTTGTGATGAAAACAACTTTGGATATTGAGGCTAAGAGGTGACAACGCAACAAGAGGATCGCACAAAGGCAAAGAGACAAACAAAGGAGGAGTCGTAGGAGTTGAAGCTGCAACTCAAGGAAGAACAGGAGTTGTGCAGAGCAGAGAAGGAAGCACAGTAGGAACAGATCTAGCAGGAGGCGCAACATGTTGGCATTATGATACAGGTGTTGTCCTTGATGACAACTCACTCAGAGGTTTGATATAGGTGATGGCAACTCACTCAGAGGTTTGATATAGGTGATGGCAACTTAATCAGATGACAGATTAGAATGCAGCAGGTATACACAGGTTGACCGTGATGAAAGTGCGTATATACGCGGGTTAGCAGAGCAAAAGGTGCGTATACGTATACACGCAGGTTCACAGAAGGAAAAGCGCGTACATGGTTTTGGTCTGTGGTATTTGGTCCATTATATTTTGGTATTGGTCCATGGTATTTGGTTCGAAATGACGACCCCAGGTATTGGATCCATGGTATTGTTTCTACATGGTTTTGGACCATGGTATTGAAAGAAGCCTAACCTATATAAGGAGAAGATCATTAGGTAAAATGGGTGCAAGGAATGGATGTTTGACGAAGTGGGAAGATCTAGTATTGTTGGTTATCTGTTTGTGCTGCTTGGCTTGGGTTGGATATAACAACGAAGGTATAAGTAATTATCTTTAGATCTGTACGCGGGTTGTCTCTGGTGAAAGCGCGTATACACACGGTTTTGATATAGTCAAGTAGCGTATGCATTATAATATTTGGTGTTTCAGGTTGCTGTTGATTCTAGTGATTGTTGTAGATTTCTGGGCTCTGGTTTGCGTTCTGTGTTTTTGATGACAAGGTTTCAGTGATTTAGTATTGGGTGATTTAGAGATTTATGATACAAGTTAATGATTGTATTGCAGCAGTGATTGTTTTGTACTTATGGATCCAGTTTGAAAATTGATGAAACGTGGTCCCTGAAGAAAAGAAGGTTGTAGCCTTCTGTAGGTCAGCACCTACATACTAGTATATCCGCTAGTACAAGAGCTAAGGGGGTTGTAGCTCCCTTCCAAAAGTAGCTGGAAAACGAGAGAGGGTTGTAGCCCTCTGCAGGTTGTAGCCTGCATGCTGGTAAAGGACTGCACCAGTACATTGTAAAAGAAGTTTCTTATTAAAGGAAGAAAGAAACGAATTGCAGTAGGTGGTTTTCACCCACATTGGGTTTCCACCTTATATCATGGTGTTCATGTGTGCTTCTTATGTGTGATGATCTGTATTGTTTTACTACACATGTTTACTGTTAATGTGGTTAATAATGTTCTGATGCATTTACTGAAGATAAGCTAACTGAACCATAAGATTACTGCATGTACGCTGGTTGCATTTAACACAGTCGCGTATATACGCGGATATACTGAATTGAAGCCACGTATATAAATCTGAGTATGAAAAATGAAAAGTAACTGATTTGATAATACTGATTCAGCCCCCCCCTCTCAGTATTATTTCCAACACAACACGCACAGACTGATGAAACTATTCCCATACAAGATATAGACCCATCCCAGGGTGAGCAGTGTTGTTGATAGCAGGCACGGGAGTTTGAGAGTGTGGATGTCATTGTGTGCACACATGCAATCCCATTCGTTGGCACACTCACCGAGGTGAAGACAAAGAACCGAGTCTAACTGGAGCTCGACATGTACTTCAACGAGTTGATGCGCATAGCCACCAACACACACTTGGAGATTAGCGCAAACACTATGCATCAGTGTATTGCTGGCTCGACCGCACTCAAGACTATGGTGCGCATGTTATCAGACTAGTAGGATAGAGAAGCCAAATCAGTGTACCTGGATGCAATGGAGGCTAGAGTTCATTTTCAGCAGGATGTCACCATTGAGCATGCAGACGCCATCACGGACTACCAAGCTTGGCATCAGTTTGCCACCGTCGATCATCACAAGGATGTCGAAGAGTTGGTCTTCCCGCAATCGTCTGAGTCTTAGTGACAGCTTGCATGGCTTTCTCAAGCCTATTTTGTCTCACATGGGTACATGTGCAGATTGTAATGTAAAATCTTGTAAAAGTGAAAGACCAAGTGTCGATGGTCGAATGTAACAGTCATGTAGTAGTTGAAGAGTCATGACGGTAGGTGAAGAGTCACAAAGGGAAGTCAAGGGTCACCTCATTGTTTTCTATTTATAGAACCTCATAATGGTACAGGCTTTTGGGAGCCAAGCTTCCTATAGGTGTATCTCAGAGAAAGCTTGGAGTGTATTGTAACGGGCCTTGACTTCTCCACAGTGCAAAGCTAGTATATCTCTTTGATGGAGAAGGTGGCAATGACTGTAACGTTCTGTTGTTGGGACTAGTAGTTGGACATGGTCGTGTGTATGATTGGAATTTTTTCTTTCTTAATATAAGAGAGCCAACACGTTTCATGCATATGTTGTTATTGTATTTCAGTTATCTTAGTTACTCTAATGATATATGTAGTTGTTTGCTTATGCATATATGTATGGACTCTTTCTATATATATATGTATGAATCTAATTGAGATGCGTTGTTGGTTTAACCATCACTTTGGATCGTTGGCTAACTTTCTTTCCAACTTGTGATGTATCTTTGCTCATGTGTTCCCTTTCAAGCTACATGTTTCCACAAGTTTCTAAGGAGCGCACTCATTTCCCATTCTGTGTGTTACAACCCTTCATACACCTTCCTTGGCTTGCTGCACTGGTCACACCCTTGCTATCGGCAAGGACATTCTGCTTGCCTCTGCACGCAACTGTTGTCAAAGCAATACCGTACGACCCACTGCTGGGACTCCTACACCAAGCGGTCTAAGGTCTAGTAGGGACTTCTTACTAGGGAGATCCCCTGACATGTTGGTGAATCCAACACCATCAACACCTTGCTAGTTACCAAACTAAACAAAATGAATCTCATAAAATAGGACTTTGGCGCATAGTTTTGGTCAATGAGTTGCCATACAAGAAAACTGTTATCTTGTAAACAAGTTTTTCTCGGCGCTAATGTCACTTATACAAACTCTGGGTTGGTGATTATTTTTCGTTGGAGATTGTTTTTAGCTTAAAGAACTCCAATACAAAGGTGGTCTTCTCATACCTATCGTAACTTCTTTCTCTGTTCATTCCACGACTATAAAAATCATTCTGATTTTGGCTGCAACAACATGTTTACGTCTACACAACATACAATTAAAGTGGTTGCAGTGATATAGAAAAATGTTTTCGATTTAAATGATTTCATTGCAGACATAAGAAATGATCTCAAAGAGTTCTTTCGGAGAAAAGTATCATTGAAGCTTCCCATCATATATTAGATAGATTCCAACAATGGAATTGCAAAGTTAAGTGAAATGAGCTTCAACATCATCTTTACGTCTACACAACACAAAATTAAAGGGGTTATAGTGATATAGAAAAATGTTTTGGATTTAAATGAATTCATTGCAGACATCAGAAACGATCTCAAAGAGTTCTTAGGGAGTAAAGTATCATTGAAGCTTCTCATCATATCTTAGATCAATTCTAGCAATGGAAGTGCAAAGTTAAATGAAATATGCTTCTACGAGACTTAATATCTACTGATGAAGGAGTCATCACTGTCAGACCACCTACGCTTGGGCTTGTGTGAGTTTGCACCACAAAAGGGTTTGCCCTTTTGTGGACAAAGAACCCAAGTATTAGGATTTTGTACCTAAGGTGTGGGTGTGAAATCAAGAAAAGGAATTAAGGAATTATTATTTATTCATAGTTGCAAGTGGAGAAACCTTAGAGGAGCAAGGGTGACCTAAGGCTATGATGAAGGGTCTTAATCAAATGAAGAAATTAATTTTCCTTAAGTTAGTTGGGGAACCCAAGTATTAGGATTTTGTACCCAAGGTGTGGGTGTGAAATCAAGAAAAGGAATTAAGGAATTATTATTTATTCATTGTTGCAAGTGGAGAACCCTTAGAGGAGAAAGGGTGACCTAAGGCTATGATGAAGGGTCTTAATGAAATGAAGAAATTAATTTTCCTTAAGTTTGTTGGGGTTTGTCTAGAAACTTCAAGTCGGCCTAGGCTTGGAAACACACCATCATTTGAGGGAAAATTCTACTCTCGTGAGAAAACTATAAGAAGGGAAGTTGTGAAACTCATTTGATTATCCAATGAGTGCAGTTCTTCTCAAGTGAGAACTGATCCAAAGAAGCCGCATACCTCAGGAAGCCGATCTAGATAAAGAGCAAGAAGAAGGGTTTTGTTTTTGTCTTTTTGTGTCTTGCTCTTGTTCAGGTTCAAGGAGGACACTGGTTGACTTTGGTGAGGGTTTCAATGGGCAAGTTTGTGCATCCAAGTAGTGGAAGAGACTTGTGGAAAAGGGTCGAAAGTTCTGGGCTAACAACATTGGTACTTTTGTGATCTAGTTGCAGAGTCTTGTACCTTATTAGAGGGCCAAAACACCTAGAATAAGGTTGTTTTGGTATGTCGTGAGGATTGGAGGAAAGCTGGAGTAACGCTGCATGCCATAGAGAACCAATGCCACAAGTACAAGGCTGAAAGAAGGGTATCGCAGGTTTGAGATAACCCTAGATTTGAGGCCATAGAGATCTGTAGCAAGCCCTGGGATATTAGTCAAGAAAATGACCAGAACCATGGTTGCTTGGAGGCTAAGTGGTAACGTCCTCAAGGAGATAGATTGATAAGGTTGGGGGGTTGTCCATGAGGTTTTGGAAAACAAATTTGATATGTTGTAATTAGGGCTTCTTCCTGTGTAGAGAGTCATCCTATGGTTTGTCCAAATCTTAGTGAAAGAATAGCCTAAATCTGTGATGAAAGGAGAGGGTCGAGACCCTAGAAAGGGACGCATATGCCTCTTTGTTGTGGGTAGAAGTTTGAGATGGAAAGAGAATGACAAGGGTGATGTAGAAAAGGAAGAGAGGAGGCCTGCTCAAAGGTTTGTACAACAGTTGTAATTAGCCCTAAGAATAGGGATATAAAACACATCTTATCACTATCGGTGGGTTGTTCAGAATAACCCTAGATCTGGACAATCTAAGGAGATAAATTGCAGAAGAAAAGGAAGTCTTGGAAGCCCTAGATTAGTCATGGTGTTGACTGTGTACAGGTAATTTTGGAATCCCTTTAGAATGTATCTTATCATTGTTGGCGGGTTGTTTGGAATAGCCCTAGACCTGGACAATTTAAGGAGACAAATTGCAAAAGAAAGCGCAGTCTTGGAAGTCCTAGATTAGTCATGGTGTTAACTGTGTATGGGTAATTTTGGAAGCCCTAAGGGTTGAGCTTTGAAGGATGAAAGGGCAATCGAGAGGGCTAGATCTGGTGTGACCTAAGAGTATCATTTTGGAGCATACAGGACGTTGACAAGTGGGTAGCTTAGAAGACAAATTGCAGAATAAAGGGCAGCCTTGGATGTCCTAGATTAGTCATGGCATTAACTGTGTATGGGTAATTTTGGAAGCGCTAAGGGTTGAACTTTGAAGGATAAAAGGGCAGCGAAGAGGACTAGATCTAGTGTGACCTAGCAGTAACATTTTGGAGCATCCATGACGTTGACAAGTAGGTAGCTTAGAAGACCTCACGTACATTGTTCATGAAAGGAATCAATGTGCTATTAGGAAGCAGAGTGATGGAGCCCCAGTTCAGCTTATGAAAGGAGCCATATGGTTGACAAGAGGGCATATCCAGAAGACCCAAGGAGCAAACTTCTTAATGGAGCTAGAAGGTTGTTAGTGGGCATATCCGTGAACCAAAGTTCAATGACACAAAAGGACTTGTGATCATTAATAGTGGCAACTGAAGATGCAAATGCAGTGATCAACAGATTGGGAGGCAAGAGGACCTGCCAAATGTGTTCAAGGTACGTGGACTGAAAGGGCTATAGTGTGTGTTGTCAACAAGTAGGTTTACTTTGTTTAGGGTAGGAATGGTGGTCATAACAGTTGACACCAAGCCCTAGTTGTCAAGGTTGTATGTAAGGGCCATGATCCCTAGTACGGGAACCCCAACATTGTTGTATTATAGTTTGTAATATAACAAGTAGAGGGTTTAAAAAGTTAAAAATTGTCATGTGCACTACTTGATTCACTTATGTATGTTAATTTGTTGTGCAAAGTAGAAGTGTTGTCACAATTGAGTGTCTTTGTGTTCGTGATTTTAGACTCGAACAAAAGTCTTGAGTGTCGTGGAAAAATCAACAAGCTTACGCTTCAATTAACCATACACATATCCTGCCCTAACTTGGCTAATATTATAGTAGCGACAATCATGAAAAATAAGCACTAAAGATGTGAACCTAAGTATAACTTTTCTATTTCTTTCATATCAAAGTTTTAGGATAAATTCTTGAATCTCACACACATGAACAAGATCATACTACCTCGAAACCATTACAAAATGATAAATCGTTGTACAAAAAAAAATATTTTAGCTTATTAAAGGACAATAGTATTTTGTAGGAGAAAAATATGGTTCACCCATCCTTTGTGCCAAGTTTCTAGAATTTCTAGTGTATCTTCGCCACTATCTTTGTAGATTATACAATATAAGTTTCTAGAATTTCTAGTGTATCTTCACCACTATCTTTGTAGATTATACAATATAGTCGTTCACTACATAAAGAAGATCATTATAGTCAATTATGAGAACATAGATAACGAATAATAAATTGAATAACAAACAAATGGACAAAGCAATTAACAAAACATACCTTTAAGTGAAATGCATTACATATAGGTATGTTAACTCACCTTCAATTATGAACAACAACCCATTACATATAGGTATGTTAACTCACCTTCAATTATGAACAACAACCTCCATTTTCTTTGGCTGCTTCCTTTATTTCTTTTTGTCTTCTTCCTTCATTTCATTCTCCACACCGAATGAATGTAACCAAGACCAAACTACAAAAAACATGAAAAAAGGAAAACGAGTACGACACACCCAACAATTGAAACAAAAAAAAAAAAACGAAGGAAAATAAGTACAACTCAAAGCATGGCCATGCTCAAACTCAGAAAACAAAACATGCAAACAAGAAAAAAAGAAAAATTGCAAATATGCCCTTTGCACATCATCTTTCATACAATGTACTCTCCTCTCCTGAAAGGAAAAAAATTGGGTTGAATAAAGTTAAAAAATATACACACAATTAGTAATGGAAACATATTTCAAAAACAATAATTATTCATAATAGAAAACACACCTTCCCTAGAGTTTGTTTTATAACAATGGACACTCTCTTTTGTATTGCACTTGTAATAGAAAACACACATTCCCTAGAGTTTGTTTTATAACGATGGACACTCTCTTTTGTATTGCACTTGTTCGAGCTCAACAAAACAATCTACAACAAATACAAAATAAGATATTAGAATCGTTATATAAGTTAAACTAAAGAGTCGAACACAATAATTAATCATAATAAGACATATTTCAAAAAGAAAAATTATTCATAATAGAAAACGCATCTCCTTGGA
>APFE030849940.1:28237-46111 GCA_000404065.3 Pinus taeda
ATATAATATTTCCCTTTATTATGTATCAAAGTTCTTGTAAAATCTCAAAGCTCTCCCATTAAAAAGATCATACTACCCTGAAGCCATGACAAAAGGATAAATCGATTCGCAAAAAAGAAAAAGAAAAAGAAATCACATTCTTATGTAGGAAAAAAATATGGCTGACCAATCTCCTAAGCTGCAATGGTACAATGTCTCGGGTATCTTCACCTTGACCTTCATAGACTATACAATTGTGGTCGCTCACTACACAAAGTAAATTGATATAATTGAGTGTGAGACCACATATAAAACATATAATAAATTAAAAAGCAAGCAAATGGATTCACAAATGAGCAAAACATAATTGTGAAAATATTGCATTGCATATAGTTAAGGTGATTCACCTTCATTTGTGAATGATAACCTCCATTTTATCTCATCGAGTTTCTCTCCTTACTGCGTTCCTTTCCTATTACACATCCAATAAACAAAACAAGACCAAATTAAAAGAAATGCGAAAAAAAATGTAAAACAAAGCTAAACGTGTACAACAAGTATGACTATGCTCAAACTAAAAAAAAAACAAAACATGTAGACAATAACAAACAAAATTGCAAACTTCCCCTTATGCACATTACCTCTACTGCAATGTCATCATCTCCTTAGCTGAAAGGAAAAAAGTGGGGTTAATAATATCATCTCCTTAGCTGAAAGAAAAAAAGTGGGGTGAATAACATTAAAATCCAAACATAGATAGTAATGGTAAGCATATTTCAAAACTAATAAGTATTCATAATAGCAAACACACCTCCTCTAGAGTTTCTTATATAACGATAAACACTCCATTTTGTATTCCACTTACTCGTGCTCACGAGAACAATACATCTACAACAAATACATAATAAGATATTAAAATCAATATACGATTTAAACTAATAAGTATTCATAATCGCAAACACACCTCCTCTAGAGTTTCTTATATAACGATAAACACTCCATTTTGTATTCCACTTACTCGTGCTCACGAGAACAATACATCTACAACAATAGGACTTTGGCGCATAGTTTTGGTCAATGAGTTGCCATACAAGAAAATTGTTATCTTCTTCACAAGTTTTTCCTGACACTAATGTCGCTTATACAAACTCTAGGTTTGTGATTATTTTTTGTAGGAGATTGTTTTTAGCTTAAAGAACTCCAATACAAAGGTGGTCTTCTCAAACCTATCGTGACTTCTTTCTATGTTCGTTACACGACTAAAAAAATCATTTTGTTTTATATTTGTATACAGCCATTGAGCTCCAATCTCGTCCATTATGCTAGCAAGCATAAGGGATTGAACCACCCAACATTGTATAAAGCCACATAGTTGTTTGGCTACAACATCGTGTTTACGTCTACACAACAAAAGATTAAAGGGGTTTCAGTGATATAGAAAAATGTTTTGGATTTAAATGATTTCACTACAGGGATCGAAAACAATCTCAAAGAGTTCTTTGGGAGAAAAGTATCATTGAAGCTTCTCAGCATATCTCAAATTGATTCCAGTAATGAAAGTGCAATGTTCTTCTACAAGTCTGGATCTTTACTGATGAAGGAGTCGTAATTGTCAGACCACCTATGCTTGGGTTTGTGTGAGTTTTCACCACAAAAGGGTTTGCCCTTTTTTGGGCAAAGAACCCAAGCATTGGGATTTTGTACCCAAGGTGTGGGTGTGAAATCAAGAAAAGGAATTATTATTTGTTCATTGTTGCAAGTGGAGAATCATTAGAGGAGCAAGGGTGACCTAAGGCTAGATAAAGAGAAAGAAGAAGGGTTTTGTGTTTGTGTTTTTGTCTCATGCTCTGGTTCAGGTTCAAGGACGATGTTGGATGAGTTTTGTGAGGGTTTCAGTGGGCAAGTCTATTCATCCAAGTGCTAGAAGAGACTTGTGGAAAAGGGCCAAAATTTTTGGGCTAATAGAAGTGGTACTTTTGTGATCTAGCCACAGAGGCATGTACCTTATTACAGGGCCAAAACAACACCTAGAGTAAGGTTGTTTTGGAATGTCGTGAGGATCAATGCAACAAGTAGAGGGCTAGAAGAAGGGTATCACAAGTATGAGGTAACCCTAGATTTGGGGCCGCAGAGATTTGTAGCAAGGCACAGGATATCAGATAAGAAAATGACCAGAACCATGGTTACTTGGAGGCTAAGTGATAGCGTCCTCAAGGAGATAGATAGCTAAGGTTGCAAGGTTGTCCATGAGGTTTTGGACAATAAATTTGATATGTCGTAGTTAGGGATTCTTCTTATGCATAGAGCCATCCTATGGTCTGACCAAATCTCAATTAAAGAGTAGCCCAAAGTTGTGATTGTTGAAGAGGGTTGAGACCCTAGAAAGGGAGGCAAATGACTCTTTATTGTGGATAGAAGTTTGAGATGGAAGGACAACGACAAGGGTGACGTAGAAAAGGAAAAGAGAAGGTTTGTTCAAAGGTTTGAACAACAATTGTAATTAGCCCTAAGAACAGGGATATAGAACGCATCTTATCACCATCGGTGGGTTGTTTGGAATAGCCCTAGATCTAGGCAATTTAAATAGATAAATTGCAGAAGAAAGGGCAGCCTTGTAAGCCCTAGATTAGTCATGGTGTTGACTGTGTATGGGTAATTTTTGAATCCCTTTAGAATGCATCTTATCAATGTTGGTGGGGTATTTGGAATAGCCCTAGATTTGGACAACTTAAGGACACAAATTGTAGAATAAAGGGCAGTCTCGGAAGACCTAGATTAGTCATGGTGTTAACTGTGTGTGGGTAATTTTGGAAGCCCTAAAGGTTGAGTTTGAAGGATGAAAGGGATAGATCTGGTGTGACCTAGGAGTAGCATTCTGGAGCATCCAGGATGATGACAAGTGGGTAGTCTAGAAGACCTCTAGTACAGTGCTCATGAAAGGAATCAATGGGTTGTTAGGAGGCAAAGTGATGGAGCCCTAGTTCTGCTTATGAAAGGAGCCATATGGTTGACAAGAGGGCATATCCAGAAGACTCAAGGAGCAAACTTCTTAATGGAGCTAGAAGGTTGCTAGTGGACATATCCGTGAGCCCGATTTCAGTGACACAAAAGGAGTTGTGTTCATTTGAGTGTCTTTGTGTTCGTGATTTTAGACTCGAACTAGATTCTTGAGTGTCATGGAAAAATAAACAAGCTTACACTTGAATTACACACACTTGCCCTCCCTTGGCTAATATTATAGTAAAAATAAGCAGTAAAGATGTGAACATAAGTATTAAACTTTTTTATTTCTTTCATATCAAAGTTTTAGGAAAAATTCTTTAATCTTACACACATGAACAAGATCATACTACCTTGAAACCATTACAAAAGGATAAATCGTTGTGCAAATAACAAATATTTCAGTGTATTAAAGGAATATATTATTTTGTAGGAGAGAAGTATGGCTAAAGAAAATCATTATAGTTGATTATGAGAGCATAGATAACAAATAATAAATTGAATAACAAGCAAGTGGAGCTGCAAATTAGCTAAAGATAATTTTAAGTGAAATTCACTGCATATAGGAATGTTAACTCACCTTCACTTACGAACAATAACCTCCATTTTGTTTCCTTCATTTCTTTCTCTGTTTGCTTCCTTCATTTCCTTTTCCACACCCAACAAATGAAACCAAGACCAAACTACAAAAGACATGAAGAAAATGAAAACAAAGGAAAACGAGTACAACACACCCAACAAATTAAACCAAGACCAAACTATAAAAAAAGAGCAAAAAAAACAAACAAACAAAAAACCAAAGGAAAATAAGTACAAGTCAAAGCATGGCCATGCTCAAACTCAGAAAACAAAACATGCAAACAAGAAAAAAGAAAAATTGCAAATATCTCCTTTGCACATCATCTCTACTACAATGTGTTCTCCTCTGCTGAAAGGAAAAAAAAAATGGGTTAAATGAGGTTAAAATATACGCAATTAGTAAAGGTAAACATATTTCAAACCAATAATTATTCATAATAGAAAATGCACCTCCCCTAGAATTTGTTTTATAACGATGGACATTCTCCTTTGTATTCCACTTGTTCGTGCTAATCAAAACAAGCCAGCCATCTACAACAGAAACAAAATAAGATATTAGAATTGATATACAAGGTAAACTAAAGAGTCAAATGCAATAATTAATCGTAATAAGAAACACACCTTTCTTTAAGACTCTTATATAAAAGAGGAGAGCCCATTTTGTATTTCTTGTATTCATGCTCAATGGAGCAAGCCATTTGCACTAGATCTACAATAAAATATTAAATTTCTAATAGAATTTAAACTAAAGAGTTTGAAAGTATGAACTTGTCATACAATTTAGTTCGAGTCCAATTATATTATGTGCTATATCTCAAAAAAGTATAAATTTTATAAACTAGATGTACCAACTACAAGTAGTACAAATAATGTTTTCATAAGATGAAAATTTTTCGGAAAAGGAATCTAAGCATATCTAAACATATTGAACAACCAAAATCCCAGGGTCCACAAGGCAATAGCGTTGTGAGTTAGCACGATGGTTGAAGAGTTAGTATGCTTGTCTGCTCGACCTTACCCACCTCCTCTACAAGGCACATTGTGTGGGGTTGTGCGTGTGATGTGGAGCAAGAAAACATGCGCTGCACAATCCTCGACACTGCAACTATAGTCACTCACTGCACAGAGTATTATTATATATGAGATTACAAATAAACCACGTGATAAAATGAATAAAAAATATACAGAGTGACAAATCAATCATACACATATTTGTTCGCCCTTAGCTAATGTTATAGCAGCAACAACCATGACAAATAAGCCTTCAAATTGTGAACCTCAATATAACATTTCCCTTTATTCTGTATCAAAGTTCTTGGAAAATCTCAAACCTCACACCCATTAACAAGAGCATACTACCCTGAAGCCATGACAAAAGGATAAACCGATTCGCAAAAAACACATATATTAGTCGATTAAAGGACAATATTCTTATGTGGAAAAAAATATGGCTCACCAATTGTCCAAGCTGCGTTGGTACAATGTTTAGGGCATCTTCACCTTGACCTTCATAAACTATACAATTGTGGTCGCCCACTACACAAAGTGGATCGATATAGTTGAGTGCGAGACCACATATAAAACATATAATAAATTGAAAAGCAAGCAAATGGATTCACAAATGAACGAAATATAATTGAGTGAAATGCATTGCATATAGTTAAGGTGATTCACCTTCATTTATGAATGATAACCTCCATCTTATGTCTTTGATTTTGATTTTCTCTCCTTGATGCCTTCCTTTCCTTTTTTCACATCTAATAAACAAAACCAAGACCAAACTACAAGAAATGGGGAAAATATGTAAAACAAAGCTAAATGAGTACAACAAAAAGCATGACTATGCTCAAACTCAACAAAAACAAAACATGTAGACAATAGCAAACAAAAAATTGCAAACTCCCCCTTTGCACATTATCTCTACTGCAGTGTCCTCTCCTTAGGAGTGTCCTCTCCTTAGCTGAAAAGAAAAAAAGTGGGGTGAATAACATTAAAATTCAAACATAGAGAGTAATGGTAAGCATATTTCAAACCAATAATTATTCATAATATCAAACACACCTCCTCTAGAGTTTGTTATATAACGATAAACAGTCCATTTTGTATTCCACTTACTCGTGCTCACGAGAAAGTGACATCTACAACAAATACATAATAAGATGTTAAAATCAATATACAATTTAAACTGAGAATTGAATGCAATAATTAATCATAATATGAAACATACTTGTCTTTGGGTTTTGTTATATAAAGGGGGGTAATCCATTTTGTATTTCATGTATCCATAATTTTGATGGATTGTAGTAAATATAACTTACTAAACACCAACAAATGCATCTACAATAAATACATAATAAGATGTTAAAATCAATATACAATTTAAACTAGAGAATTAAATGCAATAATTAATCATAATATGAAACATACTTGTCTTTGAGTTTTGTTATATAAAGGGGGGTAATCCATTTTGTATTTCATGTATCCATAATTTTGATGGATTGTAGTAAATATAACTTACTAAACACCAACAAATGCGCATTAACTGTTTCAATCAGTTTTAGACTGGAACAAAATGAATTCATCAAATGCCTTTAATTATTTTAGTCAAAATTTAGACCACAACACATTGAATTCCCATGGTGGGAGCTTTCTCTCCATGAGAGAGCTTTTGAAATAAAAAAATCAAGCAAACTTACTCTAAGAACTTGTCACAAGTGTTAGCTAAGATAGCCTTGAAGCTATCCACATATCAAATTGTTTAAACTAATTCAATATAGTCATGTCATAGTAATTTGAATGAATAATCTTTTGCGTACTCGTGTGAAGGCCAACATTTTGGCTTTTTGTTTTGGAGATTCATAGTGAGGAGACGATTTGTTAGCCTGACAAACCCAATTCTAACTATAACTAATGCTTTTGGGTTGTGGATGGCACTTGATACCATCTAGGTGATCTCAAGGATTTTTCAATTGCCTGTCATATGTCAAGGGGAAAGGGTTACTAGTTTCAAGCTAGAACTTCTGGGAAAAACATATGTTGCTTCAACAACTTCTTATTTAGATAGCGGATTTGTGTACATAAGGTCAAGCTATGGAGATTTTTAGTTTTCTTATTTAGATAGAGGATTTGTGTACATAAAGTCGAGCTATGGAGATTTTTAGTTTATTAAATTGCATCAATAGCTATTTGTTTCAAGCTCACATGTAGAAGTTTTGGAAAATTATGTAAATATTGATCTTATAACTAACTTCTATATTTTAGACGAAAGTCAAGCATAAGGTCAAGTTGTTCCTTGTTTTGGAGCGCATTTAAAGAGGGTTTTCTGTTACAATCTGCAATCATGAACACGCATAAACAAAGCTATTGTGCAAAAAGGAGATTTTGTCATATTTGATAGTACCAATTGGATTTTCTATAACTGTAGTCACGATGTTCAGGTTCTTTCAGCCATTGAAGGGGTAATATTTTCTATCTGGAAATTGGAGAAATAATTGGTCATTTAGTTTGATATAAATCCCGTTGGTGATGATCCTATGTGGATTGGATGGGCATATATTTAACTTTATATTTATTATAAACAGAGGAAAATTATCTGATAAGAAAGAAATTTTGTTGGGCATGAAAGAAATCAATCTTCGCACTTTCGGCCTAAAAATTCAACGCATATTTTTGTAGTGTCACATAGGAGTGACAAGCTGACAACTATATACAATATCTTTGCCAATCATGGTAACTTATTGTTTGTTTTGTCTTGATGGAAAAAGAAGGGCCATGGAGCAGTGTGCAGGCTAGCTGTTGATTTCAATGATATTTGGAGCCTAAATCAAGAATAGGCCACCGAAAAGTGTCAGGAGAATCACTACAGAAAACATTGGTTTCCTTACGTTTTTGGGCAATACAACTCTCGTACACCTTGCTAACCTTGCTAGTTATCAAATCAGACAAAATGAATCTCATAAAATAGGACTTTGGTGCATAGTTTTTCTCATTGAGTTGCCATACAAGAAACTTGTTATCTTCTTCACAAGCTTTACCCAATGCTAATGTCGCATATACAAACTCTAGGCTGGTGATAATTTTTCGTTGGAGATTGTTTTAAGCTTAAAGAACTCCAATACAAAGGTGGTCTTCTCATACCTATCATGACTTCTTTCTCTGTTCGTTCCACGACTATAAAAATCATTCTGTTTTATATTTGTATGTAGACATTGACCTGCAATCTCTTCCATTGTGCAAGCAAACATAAGCAATTGAAACAACCAACGATGTATAAAGTCGCACAGTTATTTGACTACAACATCATGTTTACGTCTACACAACAAGAAATTAAAGGGGTTGCGGTGCTATAGAAAAATGTTTTGGATATAAATGATTTCACTGCAGACATCAAAGATCTCAAAGAGTTCTCTAGGATAAAAAGTATCATTGAAGCTTCCCAACATATCTCAAAACAATTCCAGCGATGAAAGTGCAAAGTTAAGTGAAATGTGCTTCTACAAGACTAGATCTCGACTGTTGAAGGAGTCATCACTATCAGACCACCTATCCTTGGGTTTGTGTGAGTTTGCACCACAAAAGGGTTTGCCCTTTTGTGAGAAAAGAATCCAAGCATTGGGATTTTGTACGTAAGGTGTGGGTGTGAAATCATTATTATTTATTCATTGTTGCAAGTGGAGAACCCTTAGAGGAAGAAGGGTGACCTAAGGCTGCAATGAAGTGTCTTGATCAAATGAAGAAATTAATTTTCCTTAAGTTAGTTGGGGTTTGTCTAGAAACTTCAAGTCGGCCTAGGTTTGGAAAGACACCATTTGAGGCTACCATCCTGAGAAAATTATAAGAAGGGAAGTTGTGAAACTCATTTTATTATCCAACAAGTGCAATTCTTCTCAAGTGAGGACTGATCCAAGGAGGTCGCATACCTCAAGACGCTGAGCTAAATAAGGAGCAAGAAGAAGGGTTTGGTGTTTGCCTTTTCTTCTCATGCTCTGGTTTAGGTTCAAGGACGATGTTGGTTGAGTTTGGTGACGGTTTCAGTTGGCAAGTCTGTGTATCCAAGTATTGGAAGAGACTTGTGGAAAAGGGCCGAAAGCTCTGGGCTAATAGTAGTGGTACTTCTGTAATCTAGAGGCAGAGTCTTATACCTTATTAGAGGGCCAAAACACCTAGAATAAGTTTGTTTTGGTATGTCGTGAGGATTGGAGGAAAGTTGGAGTAACGTTGCATGCCTTAGAGGACTAATGCAACAAGGAGATATATTGCTAAGGTTGGGGGGTTGTCCATGAGGTTTTGGACAACAGTTTTAATATCCTTGTAATTAGGGCTTCTTCCTATGTAGAGACCCATCCTCTACTATGTCCAAATCTCAGGAAAAGAATAGCCCAAATCTGGAGACCCGAAAAAGGGAGGCAATGACTCTTTTTTGTGGGTAGAAGTTTGAGATGGAAGGACAACGACAAGGGTGATGTAGTAATGGAAAAGAGAATGCTTGTTCAAAGGTTTGAACAACAATTGTAATTAGCCCTAAGAACAAGGATATAGAACGCATCTTATCACTGTTATTGGGTTGTTTGGAATAGCCCTAGAGCTGAACAATTTAAGGAGACAAATTGCATGAGAAAGGGCAATCTTGGAAGCCCTAGGTTAGTCATGGTGTCAACTGTGTATGGGTAATTTTGGAATCCCTTTAGAATGCATCTTATCATTGTTGGTGGGTTGTTTGCCATAGCCCCAGATCTGGACAATTTAAGAACACAAATTGCAGAAGAAAAGGCACTCTTGGAAGTCCTAGATTAGTCATTATGTTAACTATGTATGGGTAATTTTGGAAGCCCTAATGGTTGAGCTTTGAAGGATGAAAGGGCAGTCGAGAGGGCTAGATCTGATGTGACCTAGGAGTATCATTTTGGAGCATACAGGACGTTGAAAAGTGGGTAGTCTAGAAGACCTCAAGTACAGTCTTCATGAAAGGAATCAATGGGTTGTTAGGAGGCAGAGTGATGGACCCCTAGTTCAACTTATGAAAGGAGCCATATGGTTGACAAGAGGGCATATACAGAAGCCCCAAGGAGAAAACTTCTTAATGGAGCTACAAGGTTGCTAGTGGGCATATTTGGGAGCCAAATTTCTTAATGGAGCCAAATGTGTTCAAGTTATGTGGACTGAAAGGACTATAGTGCATGTTGTCAACAAGTAGCTAGTGGGCATATTTAGGAGACAAATTTCTTGATAGAGCCAAATATGTTCAAGTTATGTGGACTGAAAGGACTATAGTGCATGTTGTCAACAAGTAGGTCAAGTGTACTTTGTTTAGGGTAGATTGGTGGTCATAGAAGTTGACTCCAAGCCCTAGTTTTGTCTTTATATTAGGGTTGTATGTAAGGGCCATGATCCCTAGTATGGGAACCCTAAGACTGTTGTATTACAGTTTGTAATATAACAAGTAGAGGGTTTTAAAAGCTAAAAATTGTCATGTGCACTAGTTGATTCACTAACATACATTATTTTGTTGTGCGAAGTAGTAGAAGTGTTGTTGCATTTGAGTGTCTTTGTGTTCGTGATTTTAGACTCGAACTAGATTCTTGAGTGTCGTGGACAAATCAACAAGCTCACACTTGAATTAACCATACATATACCTGTCCTCCCTTGGCTAATATTATAATAGTAGCAATCATGAAAAATAAGCAGTAAAGATGTGAACATAAGTATTAAACTTTTTTTATTTCTTTCATATCAAAGTTTTACAAAAAAAATTTGAATCTCACAGACATGAACAAAATCATACTACCTCGAAACCATCACAAAAGGATAAAAATCATTGTGCAAAAAGAAAATATTTCAGTGTATTAAAGGACAATAGTATTTTGTAGGAGAAAAGTATGGCTCACCCATCCTTTGTGCCAAGTTTGTAGAATTTCTAGTGTATCTACACCACTTCTTTGGAGATTATACAATTGTAGTCGTTCACTATATATAGAAGATCATTATAGTTGATTATGAGAGCATAGAAAACACATAATAAATTGAATAACAAACAAGTGGAGCATCAAATTAGCAAAAGATATTTTTAGGTGAAATGCATTGCATATAGGTATGCTAACTCACCTTCATTTATGGACAATGAGGTCCATTTTCTCAGTCATCTTCATTCATTTCTTTCTTTGTCTGCATCATTCATTCCCTTTTCCACACCCAACAAATGAAACCAATACCAAACTACAAAAGACATGAAAAAAGGAAAACAAGCACAACATACCCATAAAATGAAACCAAGACCAAACTACAAAAAATGAGCAAAGAAACAAAAACAAAGCAAACGAAAATAAGTACATTTCAAAGCATGGCCATGCTCAAACTCAAAAAACAAAACATGCAAAAAAGAGAAAAGAAAAAAGAAAAATTGCAAATATGCCCTTTGCACATTATCTCTCCTACAATGTGCTCTCCTCTACTGAAAGGAAAAAAAGTGGGTTGCATAAGGTTAAAATATATACACAATTAATAATGGTAAACATATTTCATAACCAATAATCATTCATAATAGAAAACGCACCTTCCCTAGAGTTTGTTCTATAACAATGGACACTCTGTTTTGTATTCCAATTGTTCGTGCTCATCAAAACAGACCATCTACAACAAATACAAGATAAGATATTAGAATCGTTATATAAGTTAAACTATAAAGTCAAACGCAATAATTAATCGTAATAAGAAACACACCTTTCTTTAAGAAAGTTATATAAATTAGATGTACTTCTAGTACGAGTAATGCAAACAATGTTTTCATAAGATGAAAAAATTTCAGAAAAGGAATCTAAGCATATCTAAGCATATTAAACACACAAAATCCCAGGGTTCACAAGGCAGTAGTGTTGTACATTCGCACAATGGTTGATTGTTTGTCAGTATGTTTGTTTGCTCGACCTTACCCAACTACTCTGCAAGGCATGTAGTGTGGGGGTGTGCATGTCATGTGGAGCAAGAAAAAATACGTTGCACCATCCTAGACACTGCAACTATAGTCACTCCCTGCACAAAGTAATATTATATATGATATCACAAATACACCACGTGAGAAAATGAATAACAAATATACAGAGTGACAAATTAATCATACACATACTTGTTAGCCCTTAACTAATGTTATAGCAACAACAACCATGAAAAATAAGCCCTGAAATTGTGAACCTCAATATAACATTTCATTTTATTATGTATCAAAGTTCTTGGAAAATCTCAAACCTCACACCCATTAAAAAGAGAAAACTACCCTGAAGCCATGACAAAAGGATAAATCGATTCACATAAACACATATTTTAGTCAATTAAAGGACTTACCCGCAAAAAACACATATTGCAGACAATTAAAGGACTTATCCGCAAAAAACACATATTTCAGTCAATTAAAGGACAATATTCTTATGTAGGAAAAAAATATGGCTCACCAATTGTTCAAGATACATTGGTACAATGTCTAAGGTATCTTCACCTTGACCTCCAGAGACTATACAATTGTGGTCGCTCACTACACAAAGAAGATCGATATAGTTGAGTGTGAGACCACATATAAAACATATAATAAATTGAAAAGCAAGCAAATGGATTCATAAATGAACGAAAGATAATTGTGAGTGAAATGCTTTGCATATAGTTAAGGTGATTCACCTTCATTTATGAAGGATAACCTCCATCTCATGTCTTTGATTTTGATTTTCTCTCCGTGCTGCCTCCCTTTCCTTTTGCACATCCAATAAACAAAACCAAGACCAAACTACAAGAAATCATAATAAAAAAATGTAAAACAAAGTTAAATGAGTAAATAGTAGCAGCAATCATGAAAAATAAGCAGTAAAGATGTGAACATAAGTATTAAACTTTTTTATTTCTTTGATATCAAACTTTTAGGAAAAAATTTTGAATCTCACACACATGAACAAGATCATACTACCTCGAAACCATTACAAAAAGATAAATCGTTGTGCAAAAAGAAAATATTTCTATGTATTAAAGGACAATAGTATTTTGTAGGAGAAAAGTATGGCTCACTCATCCTTTGTGCCAAGTTTGTAGAATTTCTAGTTTATCTTCACCACTTGACCTTTGTAGATTATACAATTGTAGTCATTCCCTATGTAAAGAAGATTATTATAGTTGATAATGAGAGCATAGATAACACGTAAAAGATTGAATAACAAACAAGTGGGGCCGCAAACTAGAAAAAGATACTTTTAAGTGAAATGCACTGCATATAGGTATGTTAGCTCACCTTTATTTATGAACAATAAAGTCCATTTTCCCTGTCTGCTTCATTTCTTTCTCTAGCTGCTTCCTTAAGTTCCTTTTCCACACCCAACAAATGAAACCAAGACCAAACTATAAAAAAAGATTTAAAAAGAACAAAGAAAAATAAGTACAACTCAAAACATGGCCATGCTCAAACTCAGAAAACAAAACATGCAAACAAGAAAAAATAAAAATTGCAAATATCCCCTTTGCACATCATCTCTCATACAATTGAATAAATTTAAAATATACACACAATTAGTAATGGTAAACATATTTCAAAACCAATAATTATTCATAATAGAAAACGCACCTCCCCTAAAGTTTGTTTTATAACGATAGACACTCTCCTTTGTATTGCACTTGTTCGTACTCATCAAAACAAGCCATCTAAAACAAATACAAAATAAGATATTAGAATCGTTTGCAATTTAAACTAAAGAGTCAAACGCAATAATTAATCGTAATAAGAAACACACCTTTCTTTAAGACTATTATATAAAAGGGGAGAGCCTATTTTGTAGCATATATTCATGCTCAATTGAGCAAGCCATTTGCACTAGATATACAATAAAATATTAGATTTCTAATAGAATTTAAACAAGAGAGTTTGAAGGTATGAACTTGTCATGCAACTTAGTTCGTGTCCAATTATATTATGTGCTATATCTAAAAGAAATATAAATTTTATAAATTAGATGTACTTCTACTACGAGTAATACAAACAATGTTTGCAATAGTGTTGTACATTAGCACGATTGTTAATTGGTTGAAGAGTTAGTATGTTTGTCTGCTCGACCTTACCCGCCTCCTCTTCAAGGCACGTTGTGTGGGGGTGTGCATGTGGTGTGGAGCAAGAAAACATATGTTGCACCATCTTAAACACTGCAACAATAGTCAATATTATATATGAGATCACACATAAACCACGTCATAAAATGGATAACAAATATATACAGCGACAAATCAATCATACACATGTATGTTCGCCCTTCGCTAATGTATGTTTTCCCTTGGCTAATTGGTTGAAGAGTTAGTATGTTTGTCTGCTCGACCTTACCCACGTCCTCTTCAAGGCACGTTGTGTGGGGGTGAGCAAGAAAACATATGTTGCACCATCCTAAACACTGCAACAATAGTCAATATTATATATGAGATCACAAATAAACCACGTCATAAAATGGATAACAATATATACAGCGACAAATCAATCATACACATATATGTTCGCCCTTGGCTAATGTTATAGCAGCAACAACCATGAAAAGTAAGCCCTTAAATTGTGAACCTAAATATAACATTTCCCTTTATTATGTATCAAAGTTCTTGGAAAATCTCAAACCTCACACCCATTAACAAGAGCATACTACCCTAAAGCCATGACAAAAGGATAAATCAATTTGCAACAAACACATATTTCAATCGATTAAAGGACAATATTCTTATGTAGGAAAAAAATATGGCTCAAGATGTCCAAGCAGCGTTGGTACAATGTCTAGGGTATCTTCACCTTGACCTTCACAGACTATACAATTGTAGTCGCCCACTACACAAAGGAGATCGATATAGTTAAGTGTGAGATCATATATAAAACATTTAATTAATTGGAAAGCAAGCAAATGGCTTCACAAATGACCGAAAGATAATTGTGAGTGAAATGCATTGGCTTCACAAATGATCAAAAGATAATTGTGAGTGACATGCATTGCATATAGTTAAAGAAATTCACCTTCATTTATCAATGATAACCTCCATCTTATGTCTTTGACCAACTACAAGAAATGAGAAAAAAAAATGTAAAACGCTAAACAAGTACAAAAAAAAAGCATGATTATGCTCAAACTCACAAAAACAAAACATGTAGACAATAACAAAGAAAAAACTGCAAACTTCCCTTTTGAACATTATCTCCACTGCGGTGTCCTCTCTTCAACTGAAAGGAAAAAAAGTAGAGTGAATAACATTAAAATTCAAACATAGATAGTAATGGTAAGCATATTTCAAAACCAATAATTATTCATAATACCAAACACACGTCCTCTAGAGTTTGTTACATAACGATAAACACTCCTTTTTGTATTCCACTTACTCGTGCTCACGAGAACAAAACATCTACAACAAATACATAATAAGATGTTAAAATCAATGTACAATTTAAACTGGAGAATTGAATGCAATAATTAATCATAATATGACAAATACTTGTCTTTGAGATTTGTTATATGAAGGGGGATAATCCTTTTTCTTTTTCATGTATCCATGATTTTGACAGATTGTAGTAAATATAACTTACTACACACCAACAAATGTGCTTTAATTGTTTCAGACAGTATTTAGACCAAAACACATTCAATACAACAAATATCTTTAATTATTTTAGTCAGAATTTAGACCATAACACACTGAATTCCCATGGTGGGAGCCCTCTCTCCAGAGAGAGCTTTATAAATAGAAAATCAAGCAGACTTATTCTAAGAACTTGTGACAAGGGTTAGCTAAGATAGCATTGAAGCTATCTAGATATCAAATTGTTTAGAGTAATTCAATATAGTCATGTCATAGTAATTTGAATGAATCATCTTTTTGTACTCGTGTGAAGGCCAACATTTTGGCTTTTTGTTTTAGAGATTCATAGTGAGGAGACGATTTGTTATTGCAGTGCCTGACAAACCCAATTCTATGACTATCACTAATGCTTGCGGCTTGTGGATGGCTCTTGATACGTTCTAGATGATCTTAGGGATTTTTCAATTGCATGTCATATGTCAAGGGGAAAGGGTTACTAGTTTCAAGCTAGAACTTTTGGGAGAAACATTTGTTGCTTCAACAACTTCTTATTTAGATAGTGAATTTGTGTACATAAGGTCGAGCTATGGAGATTTGTAGCTTATTAAATTGCATCAGTAGCTAGTCGTTTCAATCTCACATGTAGAAGTTTTGGAAAGATATGTAAATATTGATCTTATAACGAACTTCTATATTTTAGATGAAATTCAAGCATAAAGTCAAGTATTCCCTGAATTGGAGCATTTAAAGAGGGTTTTCTCTTACAGTCTACAGTCATGAGCATGCATCAACAAAGCTACAGCGCAAAAAGGAGATCTGATCATATTTGATAGTACCCACTAGATTTTCTATAATTGTAGTCACAATGTTCTTGAGGTTCTTTTGGCCACTTAAGGGGTTATATTGTCTATCTAGAAATTGGAGAAACATTTGGTCATTTAGTTTGATATAAATCCTATTGATGATGATCCTATGTGGATTGGATGGGCATATATTTAACTTTATAACTAATATGAGCAAATGGAAATTATTCGATAAGAAAGAAATTTCGTTGCGTATGAAAGCAATCAGTCTTCGAACTTTTTGGCCTAGGAATACAACGGAAATTTTTGCAGTGTCACATAGGATTGACAGGCTGACAACTATATACAATAGCTTTGCCAATCATGGTAACTTACGGTTTGTTGTCTCTGATGGAAACAAAAGGGCCAAGGAGAAGTGCGCGGGCTGGGTGGTGATTTCAACAATATTTGGAGCCTACAACAAGATTAGGCCACCCATAAGTGTGAGGAGAATCATTGCAGAAAACATTGGCTTCCTTATGTTTGTGGGAAATACAACACTCATACACCTTGGTAACCTTGCTAGTTACCAAATCATACAAAAGAAATCTCATAAAATAGGACTTTGGCGCATAGTTTTGGTCAATGAGTTTCCATACCAGAAACTTGTTATCTTCTTCACAAGTTTTTCCTGACGCTAATGTCGCTTTTACAAACTCTGGGTTGGTGATTATTTTCTCGTTGCAGATTGTTTTTAGCTTAAATAACTCCAATACAAAGGTGGTCTTCTCATACCTATCATGACTTCTTTCTTTGTTCGTTCCACGACTATAAAAATCATTATGTTTTATATTTGTATGCAGACATTGACCTAAAATCTCTTCCATTCTGCTAGAAAGCATAAGCGATTGAACACCCAACGATATATAAAGCCACACAATTGTTTGGCTACAAGATCGTGTTTAAGTCTACATAACACAAAATTAAAGGGGTTGCGGTGATATAGAAAAATGTTTTGGATTTAAATGATTTCACTGCAGACATCAGAGATGACCTCAAAGAGTTCTTTGGAGTAAAGTATCATTGAAGCTTCTCAGCATATCTCAAAATGATTCCAGCAATGAAAGTGCAAAGTTAAGTGAAATGTGCTTCTACAAGACTGGATCTTTACTGATGAAGGAGTTATCATTGTCATACCACCTATCCTTGGGTTTTTGTGAATTTGCACCACAAAAGGTTTTTCCCTTTCGTGGGAAAAGAACCCAAGCATTGGGATTTTGTACCCAAGGTGTGGGTGTGAAATCAAGAAAAGGAATTATTATTTATTTATTGTTGAAAGTGGAGAACCCTTAGAGGAGCAAGGGTGACCTAAGGTTACGATGAAGGGTCTTGATCAAATGAAGAAATTAATTTTCCTTTAGTTAGTTAGGGTTTGTCTAGAAACTTCAAGTCGCCCTAGAATTGGAAAGATACCATTTGAGGGCAAAGTCTAAAATCATGAGAAAACTAGAAGAAGGGAAGTTGTGATACTCATTTTATTATCCAACAAGTGCAATTCTTCTCAAGTGAGGACTTATCCAAGGAGGTCACATACCTCAGGAAGCCGAGCTATGTAAAGGGCAAGAAGAAGGGTTTTGTGTTTGCCTTTTTGTCTCATGATCCGGTTCAAGTTCAAGGAACATGTTGGTTGAGTTTGGTGAGGGTTTCAGTGGGCAAGTCTGTGCATCCAAGTAGTGGAAGAAACTAGTGGAAAAGGGTTGAAATTTCTAGGCTAATAGCAGTGTTACTTCTGTGATCTCATTGTGGAGTCTTCTACCTTATTAGAGGGTGAAAACGCCCAGAATAAGGTTGTTTTGGTACACTGTGAGGATTTGAGTAAAGTTGTAGTAACGCTGCATGCCTTAAAGGACCAATGCAACAAGTACAGGGCAGGAAGAAGGGTACTGCAAGTCTTAAGTAACCCTAGATT
>APFE030849940.1:67254-104656 GCA_000404065.3 Pinus taeda
TTGTATTTCATGTATTCATACTCAACGAAACAAGCCATTTGCACTACAAATATAATAAAATATTAGATTTCTAACAGACTTTAAAGTAGAGAGTTCGAAGGTATGAACTTGTCATGCAACTTAATTCGAGTCCAATTAAATTTTGTGTTATATCTCAAAAAAATATAAATTCTATAAACTAGATGTAATTCTACGATTAATACAAATAATGTTTTCATAAGATGTAAATTTTTCAGAAAAGGAATCGAAGCCTACCTAAACTTATTGAACACCCAAAATCCCAAGGTCCACAAGGCAATAGTGTTGTACGTTAGAACAATGGTTGATTGGTTGAAGGGTCAGTATGTTCTGCTCGACCTTACCCAACTCCTCTACAAGGCACGTCGTCTGGGTGTGTGCATGTGATGTGGGGAGGGAAAACAAACACTGCACCATCCTAGACACTGCAACTATAGTCACTCACTGCACAAAAGTAACATTATATATGAGATCACAAATAAACCACAAGAAAAAATCAATAATAAATATACAAAGCGACAAATTAATCACACATACCTGGCACTTGACTAACCATGAACAATAAGCCCTGAAATTGTGAACCTCAATATAACATTTCCCTTTATTTTGTATCAAAGCTTTCGGAAAATCTCAAACCTCACACCCATTAACAAGATCATACTACCCTGAAACCATGACAAAAGTATAAATCGATTTGAAAAAACACAAATAATTCAGTCTGTAAAAGAACAATATTCTTATGTAGGAAAAAAATATGGCTCACCAATCGTCCAACTTGCTGCATTACTACAATGTCTAGGGTATCTTCACCTTGACCTTCATAGACTATACAATTATGGTCGCTCACTACACAAAGCAGATTGATATAGTTGAGTGTGAGACCATATATAAAACATAATATAAATTGAAAAGCAAGCAACCAGATTCACAAATGAATGAATCCTAACCTCCATATTATATCTTTGATTTTCTCTCCTTGCTGCCTTCCTTTCCTATTGCACATCCAATAAACAAAACCAAGAACAAGTTCATACCACCTCGAAACTATTACAAAAGGATAAATCGTTGTGCAAAAAGTAAATATTTCAATGTATTAAAGGACATCAGTATTTTGTACGAAAGAAATATGGCTCACCCATCCTTTGTGCCAAGTTTGTAGAATTTCTTGTGTATCTTCACCACTTGATCTCTGTAGATTATACAATTGTAGTCGTTCAATACATAAAGAGGATCATTATAGTTGATTATGAGAGCATAGAAAACATATAATAAATTAAATAACAAACAAGTGGAGCCAAAAATTAGCAAAAGATACTTTTAATTGAAATGCACTGCATATAGGTATGTTAACTCACCTATATTTTTGAACAATAACCTCCATTTTTTATGTCTGCTTCCTTCATTTATTTCTTTGTCTAATTCCTTCATTTCCTTTTCCATACCCAAAATGAAACCAAGACCAAACTACAAAAAAATGTGAAAAAAAAACAAAGGAAAAGGAATACAACACAGCCAACAAATGAAACCAAGACCAAACTACAAAAAATGAGCAAAAAAACAAACAAACAAAAAAACAAATGAAAATAAGTACAAATCAAAGCATGGCCATGCTCAAACTCATAAAACAAAACATGCAAAAAATAAAAAAATAAAAAATAAAACTTGCAAATATCCCCTTTGCACATCATCTCTCCTACAATGTGCTCTCCTGTGCTCAAAGGAAAAAAAGTGGGTCGAATAAAGTTAAAATATACCCACAATTAGTAATGATAAACATATTTCAAAACAAATAATTATTCATAATAGAAAACGCACCTTCCCTCAAAAAAAAATTATAACGATGGACACTCTCTTTTGTATTCTAATTGTTCGTGCTCATTAAAACACGCCATCTACAACAGATACAAATAAGATATTAAAATGGTTATATAAGTTAAACTAAAGAGTCGGGTGCAAAAATTAATCGTAATAAGAAACACCTTTCTTTAAGACTATTATATAAAAGGGGAGTGCATATTTTGTATTTCATGTATTCATACTCAATGGAACAAGCCATTTGCACTAGATATATAGTAAAATATTAGATTTCTAATAGAATTTAAAGTAAAGAGTTTGAAGGTATGAACTTGCCATGCAACTTAGTTCAAGTCCAATTATATTTTGTGCTATATCTCAAAAAAAATATAAATTTTATAAACTAGATGTACTTCTACTACAAGTAATACAAACAATGTTTTCATAACATGTAAATTTTTCAAAAAAGGAATCGAAACATACCTAAACTTATTGAACACCCAAAATCTCAGGGACCACAAAGAAGTAGTGTTGTACATTAGCACAATGGTTGATTGGTTGAAGGGTAAGTATGCTTGTCTGCTCGACCTTACCCAACTCCTCTACAAGGCACGTTGTGTGGGGGTGTGCATGTGATGTGGAGAGGGAAAACATACATTGCACCATCCTAAACATTGCAACTATAGTCACTCGCTGCACAAAGTAATATTATATATGAGATCACAAATAAACCACGAGTGAAAATGAATCACAAATATACAGAGCAACAAATTAATCACACGTACCGGGCCCTTGGCTAATGTTATAGCAGCCTCAACCATGAACAATAATCCCTAAAATTGTGAACCTCAATATAATATTTCCCTTTATTCTGTATCAAAGTTCTTCGAAAATCTCAAAGCTCACACCCATTAAAAAGGTCATACTACCCTAAAGCCATGACAAAAGTATAAATTGATTTGCGAAAAACAAATAATTCAGTCAATTAAAGAACAATATTCTTATGTAGGAAAAAAATATGGCTCACCAATTGTCCAAGCTACGTTGGCACAATGTCTAGGGCATCTTCACCTTGACCTTGATAGACTATACAATTGTCGTCGCTCACTACACAAAGCAAATTGATATAGTTGAGTGTGAAACCAAATATAAAACATAATATAAATTGAAAAGCAAGCGAATGGATTCACAAATGAAAGAATGATAACCTCCATATTATCTCTTCAATTTTCTCTCCTTGTTGCCTTCCTTTCCTATTGCACATCCAATAAACAAAACCAAGAACAAGATCATACTACCTTGAAACCATTACAAAGGAAAAATCGTTGTGCAAAAAGAAAATATTTCAGTGTATTAAAGGACAATAGTATTTTGTAGGAGAAAAGTATGTCTCACCCATCCTTTGTGCCAAGTTAACAAAGAACAAGATCATACTAACTCGAAACCATTACAAAGGATAAATCGTTGTGCAAAAAGAAAATATTTCAATGTATTAAAGTACAACAGTATTTTGTAGGAGAAAAGTTTGGCTCACCCATCTTTTATGCAAAGTTTGTAGAATTTCTAGTGTATCTTCACCACTTGATCTTTGTAGATTATACAATTGTTGTCATTCACTATATAAAGAGGATCATTATAGTTGATTATGAGAGCATAGATAACAGATAATAAATTGAATAACAAACAAGTGGAGCCTGAAATTAGCAAAAGACACTTTCAAGTGAAATGCACTGCATATAGGTATGTTAACTCACCTTCATTTATGAAGAATAACCTCCATTTTCTCTGTCTGCTTCCTTTATTTCCTTTTCCATACCCAACAAATGAAACCAAGACCAAACGACAAAAAATGACAAAAAAAACAAAAAAACAAACAAAAACAAAGGAAAATAAGTACAACTCAAAGCATGGCCATGCTCAAACTCATAAAACAAAACATGCAAAAAAGAAAAAGAAAAATTGCAAAAATCCTCTTTGCACATCATCTCTCCTACAATGTGCTCTACTCTGCTCAAAAGAAAAAAAAGTGGGTTGAATAAGGTTAAAATATACATACAATTAGTAATGATAAACATATTTCAAAACCAATAATTATTCATAATAGAAAACGCACCTCCCCTAAAATTTGTTTTATAACAATGGACACTCTCTTTTGCATTCCACTTGTTAGTGCTCATCAAAACAAGATATCTACAACAGATACAAAATAAGATATTAGAATGGTTATATAAGTTAAACTAAAGAGTCAAATGCGCAAATTAATCGTAATAAGAAACACACCTTTCAAGACTGTTATATAGAAGGGGAGAGCCCATTTTGTATTTCATGTATTCATACTCAATGGAACAAGCCATTTGCAATAGATATATAATAAAATATTAGATTTCTAATAGAATTTAAAGTAGAGAGTTTGAAGGTATGAACTTGTCATGCAACTCAGTTCGAGTCCAATTATATTTTGTGTTGTATCTTAAAAAAATATAAATTTTATAAACTAGATGTGCTTTTACTACGAGTAATACAAACAATGTTTTCATAAGATATAAATATTTCAAAAAAGGAATTGAAACATACCTAAACATATTGAACACCCAAAATACCAAGGTCCACAAGCCAGTAGTGTTGTACGTTAGCAGGATGGTTGATTGGTTGAAGAATTGGTATGCTTGTTTGCTCGACCTTACCCAACTCCTCTACAAGGCACATTGTGTGGGGTTGTGAATGTGATGTGGAGAGGGAAAACATACAATGCACCATCCTAGACACTGCAGCTATAGTCACTCACTACACAAAGTAAAATTATATATGAGATCACAAATAAACCATGAGAGAAAATGAATAACAAATATACAGAGGAACAAATTAATCACTTACCTGGCCCTGGGCTAATGTTATAGCGGCCTCAACCATGAACAATAAGCCCTGAAATTGTGAACCTCAATATAACATTTCCCTTTATTTTGTATCAAAGTTTTCGGAAAATCTCAAACCTCACACCCATTAACAAGATCTTACTACCCTAAAACCATGAAAAAAGTATAAATCGATTTGGAAAAAACAAATACTTCAGTCGATTAAAGAAAAATATTCTTATGTAGGAAAAAAAATATGGCTCACCAATCGTCCAAGTTGCGTTGGTACAATGTCTAAGGCATCCTCACCTTGACCTTGATAGACTATACAATTGTGGCCGCTCACAAAAGTATAAATCGATTTGGAAAAAACAAATAATTCAGTCGATTAAAGAACAATATTCTTATGTAGGAAAAAATATGGCTCACCAATCGTCCAAGTTGCGTTGGTACAATGTCTAGGGCATCCTCACCTTTACCTTGATAGACTATACAATTGTGGCCACTCACTACACAAGGCAGATTGATATAGCTGAGTGTGATACCACATATAAAACATTATATAAATTGAAAAGCAAGCAAACAGATTCACAAATGAATGAATGATAACCTCAATTATATCTTCGATTTTCTCTCCTTGTTGCCTTCGTTTCCTATTGCACATCCAATAAACAAAACCAAGAACAAGATCGTACTACCTCGAAACCATTACAAAAGGATAAATCATTGTGCAAAAAAATATGTGTATGTATTACAGGGCAACAATATTTTGTAGGAGAAAAGTATGGCTCACCCATCCTTTGTGCCAAGTTTGTAGAATTTTTAGTGTATCTTCACCACTTGATCTTTGTAGATTATAGAATTGTAGTCGTTCATTACATAAAGAGGATCATTATAGTTGATTATGAGAGCATAGATAACACATAATAAATTGAATAACAAACAAGTGTTGCTAGAAATTAGCAAAAGATATTTTTAAGTGAAATGCATTGCATATAAATATGTTAACTCACCTTCATTTATGAACAATAACCACCATTTTCTCTGTCGGCTTCCTTCATTTCATTTTCCATACCCAACAAATGAAACCAAGACCAAACTACAAAAAAACGTGAAAAAAAAAAAGGAAAACGAGTACAACACACCCAACAAATGAAACCAAGACCAAACTAAAGAAATGAGCAAAAAAACAAAGGAAAATAAGTACAACTCAAAGCATGGCCATGCTCAAACTCATAATACAAAACATGCAAAAAAGAAAAATGAAAAGTTGCAAATATCCACTTTGCACATCATCTCTCCTACAATGTGCTCTCCTCTGCTCGAAGGAAAAAAAGTGGGTTGAATAAGGTTAAAATATACACACAATTAGTAATAATAAACATATTTCAAAACGAATAATTATCATATAGGAAACGCACCTCTCCTAAAATTTGTTTTATAACGATGAACACTCTCTATTGTATTCCACTTGTCTGTGCTCATCAAAACAAGCCATCTACAACAGATACAAAATAAGATATTACAATGGTTATATAAGTTAAACTGAAGATTCAAACACAAAAATTAATCGTAATAAGAAACACACCTTTCTTTAAGACTGCTATATAAAAGGGGAGAGCCCATTTTGTATTTCATGTATTCATACTCAATGGAACAAGCCATTTGCACTAGCTATATAATAAAATATTAGATTTCTAATAGAATTTAAAGTAGAAAGTTTGAAGGTATGAACTTGTAATGCAACTTAGTTCGAGTCCAATTATATTTAGTGTTATATCTCAAAAAAAAATTATAAACTAGATGTACTTCTATTACAAGTAATACAAATAATGTTTTCATAACATGTAAATCTTTTCAGAAAAAGAATCGAAGCATACCTAAACTTATTGAACACCCAAAATACCAAGGTCCACAAGGCAGTGGTGTTGTACGTTAGCATGATGGTTGATTGGTTGAAGGGTCAGTATGCTTGTCTGTTCGACCTTGCCCAACTCCTCTACAAGGCACGTTGTGTGGGGGTGTGCATGTGATGTGGGTAGGGAAAACATGCACTACAACTATAGTCACTCACTGCACAAAGTAATATTATATATGAGATCACAAATAAACCACGAGAGAAAATGAATAACAAATATACAAAGCGACAAATTGATCATGTACCTCGCCCTTGGCTAATGTTATAGCAGCCTCAACGATGAACAATAAGCCCTGAAATTGTGAGCCTCAATAATAACATTTCCCTTTATTCTGTATCAAAGTTTTTGGAAAATCTCAAACCTTATACCCATTAACAAGATCATACTACCTTGAAACCATGACAAAGGTATAAATTGATTTGCAAAAAACAAATAATTTAATCGATTAAAGAACAACATTCTTATGTAAGAAAAAAATATGGCTCACCAATCGTCCAAGCTGCATTGGTACAATGTCTAGGGTATCTTCACCTTGACCTTGATAGACTACAATTGTGGTCGCTCACTACACAAAGTAGATTGATATAGTTGAGTGTGAGACTACATATAAAACATAATATAAATTGAAAAGCAAGCAAACGGATTCACATATGAATGAATGATAACCTCCATATTATCTCTTCTATTTTCTCTCCTTGCTGTCTTCCTTTCCTTTTAGACATCCAATAAACAAAACCAAGACCAAACTACAAGAAATGAGAAAAAATGTCAAACAAAGCTAAATGAGTACAACAAAACTATGCTCAAACTCAACAAAAACAAAACATGTAAACAATAACAAACAAAAAATTGCAAACTTCCCCTTTGCTCATTATCTCTACTGCAGCGTCCTCTCCTCGACTTAAAGGAAAAAAAAGTCAGGGGAATAACAGTACAATCCAAACATGGATAATAATGGTAAGCATATTTCAAAACTAGTATTTATTCATAATGTTAAACACACCTACTCTAGAGTTTTTTATATCAAGATAAACACACCATTTTGTATTCAACTTACTCGTGCTCACGAAAACGAGACATCTACAATGAATACATAATAAGGTTTTAAAATCAATATCCAATTTAAACTATAGAATTGAATGCAATAATTAACCATAGTATAAAACATACTTGTCTTTGAGTTTTGTTTTATAAAGGGCGATAACCCATTTTGTATTTCATGTATCTATAATTTTGATGGATTGTACTAAATATAACTTACACACCAACAAATGCGCTTTAATTGTTTCAGTCATTATTTAGACAAGAACATATTCAATTCAACAAATGCCTTTAATTATTTTAGTCAGAATTTAGACCATAACACATTAAATTCCTATGGTGGGAGCCCTCTCTCCCGAGAGAGCTTATGAAATAGAAAATCAAGCAAATTTACTCTAAGAACTTGTGACAAGGGTTAGCTAAGATAGCCTTGAAGCTATCCACATATCAAATTGTTTAGAGTAATTCAATATAGTCATGTCATAGTAATTTGAATGAATAATATTTTTGTACTCATGTGAAGGCCAACATTTTGGTTGTTTGTTTTAAAGATTCATAGTGAGGAAATGATTTCTTATTGCAGTACCTGCCAAACCCAATTCTATGACTATCACTAATGCTTATGGTTTGTGGATGGTTCTCGATACCTTCTAAGGGATCTCAAGGCTTCTTCAATTGCTCGACACTTCTAGGTGATCTCAGGGATTTTTCAATTTACTGTCATATGTCAAGGGGAAAGGCTTACTAGTTTCAAGCTAGAACTTCTGAGAAAAACATTTGTTGCTTCAACAACTTCTTATTTAGATAGTGGATTTGTGTACATAAGGTCGAGCTATGGAGAATTATAACTTCTTAAATTGCATCAGTAGCTAGTAGTTTCAAGCTCACATGTAGAATTTTTGGAAATATATCTAAATATCGATCTTATAACGAACTTCTGTATTTTAGATGAAAGTCAAGCAAGCTCAAGGTGTTCCCAGTTTCAAAGCATTTAAAGAGGGTTTTCTCTTACAGTTTGCAGTCATGAGCACAAATCAACATGGCTACTGCGCAAAAAGGAGATTTGGTCATATTTGATAGGACCCACTAGATTTTCTATGATTGTGGTCACAATATTCTTCAGGTTCTTTTGGCCAATGAAGGGGTAATATTGTCTATCTGGAAGCTGGAGAAACATTAGGTCATTTTGTTTGATATAAGTACCATTGGTGATAAAATGATGTGGATTGGATTAGATCGGCATTTAACTTTATATTTAATATGGGTAGAGGGATATTATCTTATAAGAAAGAAATTCCATTGGGTATGAAAGCAATCAGTCTTAGCACTTTTCGGTCTAGGAAATCAATGCATATTTTTGCAGTGTCACATAGGAGTGACAGACTGACAACTATATACAATAGCTTTGCCAATCATGGTAACTTACAATTTGTTGTCTGATTAAAACAAAAGGTTCGTGGAGCAATGCACATGTTGGGTTGTGTTTTCAACGATATTTGGAGCCTACAACTGTTGATTTTTGGTAGCATCGGATGTGCTCTAGCCTTGAAATTTGAAGGAGAAGCTAAGGAAATGAGATCTCCAAGACCTATACATTGTTTTGAGAAATTCCACCTGGATGAGGAATTATTAAAAAAATTAATATTTTTAATTGGTTCCTAAGTCTAAACTTAGGAAAATAAAAATATTAATGGGTATTAATAAAAATAAGGGTGAGAAGCTTCTAAAAGAAGAGGATCAAGTCCGTTTTAATCTTAGCTGTTGATTAGGGATTTAATCTTAGCCATTGATTACGAACTTAATCTCGACGGTTGATTCGTCGACAAGAAAAGTATAAGAGCAGACTTGAGGATCAATTGGAGACACACCAGCAGATACTCAGTATCTCAAGGAAAATCGATTCTCAAGTAGAGGAGATTGATTTCAAAGGGAGAGTTGCAAGGTGGAGGAAGAGGAGGGCATCAGCAGCAGAAAGCGACAGAGGAGGAGGCGACGCAAGGACAATGGGAGACAGTGTAAAGAGAGATCCAAAGCCTACACAGGCTGACGCACAGGGATGCAGAGCCACGCTGGGCCATGCAGAGTGACGTAGACGTGACGTAGAAGTGGGTGCAAGGTCTCCAAAGTATCCGAAGGTCTCAAAGGGAAAGTATCAGGTGTTTTCTTTCAGTTTCTCTGTAAAATCGTTCCTTGTAAAAGCAATTGCTACTGAAGATTAATGAAGCCCTCATTTGTTGCATTATTTTTCCCACATTAGATTTTTCTAGGGACAATTGTCCAAAATAACTGTCTTGATGTGATTGGTTCTTGTGCATGTATTTTTCTCCGGGTAATTGTGTGATAACTGCAATAGAATTTATTTTAATATTTACTGAAGGGGTTTCGTAAATAATTTATTGTGAAGAATAAGTAGGTGAAATAAATTAGTCATTGCAGTAGTAGAATTTCAATTTAGAAATTTTCACATGGTATCAGAGCAGAGATCCAGCAACCAACAACAGGTGAGGAAAATCAATTATGGGTCAAGAGCATCATGCAGATGCATCCACTCAAGGGGACTCACGCAGATTTCCAGAAGAATGCACATGGGACACTTCCACCATGGGGCTCTAAGAATTCTCAAGAAAACAGTATCAAGAGTTCCAGAACTAAGTACTGAACGAGATGATGTATGCAGAGGGTGCGCTTTGGGCAAGTATGCCAAAGAAGCGTTTTCCAAAAGTAAAAGTAGGGCTAAGAGTGTGCTAGTATTAATACACTCAGACATTTGCAGACCGATGTCCACAAAAGCTCTTAGTGGTGTCGAATACTTCGTCACCTTCATCGATGACCATTCGAGGAAGTCTTGGATCTACTTTCTGAAAACCAAGGATGAGGTTTTAGGTCAATTCAAAGAGTTCAAGGCTCTAGTGGAGAATCTGACGGGTAAAAAGATAAAGTGTTGCGCTCACACAATGGTGGAGAGTATGTTGACAAGGACTTCACCAATTTTTGCACTAAGTAAGGTATCAGCGCCCTACAATTCGGAGGAGAATGGAGTAGCAAAAAGGAAAAATAGGACTATTGTGGAAGCAGCTAGGGCAATGTTGTATGATCAGGATATGCCTAAATTCCTCTGGGCAAAAGCATGCAACACGACAGTTTATGTCCAGAACAGAACTCCTCATAGAGCATTGGGCAAAATCACTTTAGAGAAGGTCTTCACCAGGAAGACACCTGAAGTCAGTCATTTCAAGATATTTGGGAGTTTAGCGTATTGTCGTATAACCGAAAAGAAGAGAAAGAAATTAGATCAAACTGCTGAGAAATGATATCTTGTGGGATATAGCCAAAATGCTAAGGCATATAGAGTCTAACTTCTAGGGAGTAGGAAGGTAGTAGTTCGGCGAGATGTAGTGTTCATGGAAGATAGAGATTTCAAGAAATCCTGAGAAATGCCTTTCAAGGAGCAGTGGAAACACGAGTCATTGGTCAAACCACTTCAAGCAGCGGAAACTAGTACCAGAAATTCTCCTGAAGACAAAGCTTCAAAACAAGAGGAATCTCAAGAATAGGAAGAGCTGATAGATGTGCCTACTACCAGTGGAAGAACGAGTTGGGAACTCCGATAGATTCTACTGGATGCAGAAGACTTCATTGGTGCACCCAAGAATAGTAAAAGGGAGCGAAGATAGCTAGACAAATACCAAGCCTTAGTAGCTCAAGTTGAGGAACCTTCTAGTTTTCAGGAGGTCGTTCAGCATCAAGTATGGGTGGATGCTATGGTGGAGGAATACAGCTCTATAATGGTCAATGATGTCTGGGAAGTGGTACATAGGCCTCAAGACAGATTAGTGGTAGGTTTGAGATGAATCTACAAGGTCAAATATGTTGCAGAAGGTAGTGTGGAGAAATACAAAGATAGGTTTGTGGCTATGGGGTATGCTCAGAAGGAAGGGATAGACTACGAAGAAACCTTCGCCCCAATAGTCAAGTATACTTCTATTAGAACCGTGACATCTCTTACAGCACAGATGGATGTCAAGACAGCATTCTTGAATGGGCTAATAGAAAAGGAAGTATACATTGAATAGCCAGAAGGTTTTGAGACACATGAGAATAAATCTCATGTATGAAGATTAAAGAAAGCCTTATATGGGCTTAAACAGGCACCTAGGGTATGGTACGATCGAATTGGTGGCTACTTGCATAAGATGGCATTCATCAAGAGTGACGCAAACCCTAATCTCTACAATCTGGTTGTAGAGAATGAGCCTCTAATCCTAGTATTATATGTGGATAATCTCTTCCTGAGAGGATCATCAAGGCTCATCAAAGACTGCAAGAAGAACCTAGCCACAGAATTTGACATGAAGGATTTGGGACAAATGCATTATTTCCTGGGGTTGGAAGTTTGGCAACAAAAAGGTGACATCTTTCTTGGACAAGGGAGATATGCTACAGAAATCTTGAAGAATTCATGATGCAGGACTATAGAGATATGGCTACTCCAACGATCACCAACTGGAAGAAGATCGATGCATCAGAAGATAAAGACGTTAACCCTACCTTCTACAAAAAACTTATAGGGTCCCTAATGTATATGGTCAATACCAGGCGAGACATTTGTTACAATGTCAACACCCTCAATCATTTCATGGTGGAACCTAAGAGGGCGCATTGGGCAGCAGCCAAACATGTTCTCAGGTATATACAAGGAACAATCGAGCATGGACTATTGTACACCAAAGGCAATGAAATCAGGATGAGTGGCTTCACTAACGCATATTGGGCTGGAAGTTCAGTAGATCGGAAAAGTACAATTAGGTATTGTTTCAACATTGGATCAAGAATGACCTCTTGGTGCAATAGGAAATAGAAATTTGTGGCTTTGAGCTCAACTAACGCAGAATATATGGCAGCTAGCACAGCTTCGTGCGAAGTTATATGGCTTAGTAAATTGCTTGTGAATCTATTCAAGAGAAGGATGGAAGCGACTAGGGTCTTGTGTGATAATCAGAGTTGTTTCAAGCTCTCTGAGAATCCAGTATTTCATGATCGGTTGAAGCACATTAATATCAGGCGTCCCTTTGTCAGAAACTGTGTCCAACAAGGGGCAGTAAAGTTGAGATACTCCTACAGGAGAATAGGTGGCAAACATCCTCACCAAAGCTCTAGGAAGAACAAAGTTAGTTTATTTCAGGGAGAATATGGGGATGGTAAAGAATCCATTTCCGTAGCAGAAATGGATAAGTGTCAAGAGTTGCAATGCAACAGTTAGCAAGTGGCAGTGCTATGGGAAGCATAATTCAACATGTTGAGATAGAGTTGCCATACAGGTGTGGCACTAGCACTAGCAATGTCATGGGCAGCGAAACAGGAAGCAACAATGCAAGAGATGAGAGGTGGCAGGCCAAGCATCAACACAAGTACCGATGCGGAAGATTAGTGTGATGTTTCTATAGTGACATATTGCTAGAGCACATACCTCGCTAAGAGGGAGTGTTTATTTTTGGTCGCATCGAATGTGCTCTAGCCTTGAAATTTGGAGGAGAGGCTAAGGCACATGAGAACTCCAAGACCCAGAAATTGTTTTAAGAAATTCCACCTAAATGAGGAGTTATTAAAATAATTAATATTTTTAATGGGTTCCTAAGTCTAAACTTAGGAAAATAAAAATATTAATGGGTATTAATAAAGATAAGGGTGAGAAGCTTCTAAGAGCCGAGGATCAAGTTTGTTTTAATCGTAGTCATTGATTAGGGACTTAATCTTAGCCGTTGATTAGGGATTTAATCTCGACTATTGATTCGTCCACAGAAAAAGTATAAGAGAAGACATGAGGATCATTTGGATACACGCTGGCAGATACTCAGTATCTCAAGGAAATTCGATTCTCAAGTAGAGGAGATCGATTTCAGAGGGAGAGTTGCAAGGTGGAGGAAGAGGAGGGCATCAACAGCAGGCAGAGATAGAGGAGGAGGTGACGCAGGGACAGTGGGAGACAGCGCAGAGAGAGACACATTCCATAGGAGAGACGCAAAGCCTAAGCAGGCTGACGCAGAGGGACACAAAGCCACTCAGAGCCACGTTGGGCCATACAGAGTGACGCAAGGGTGACGCAGAAGTGGGAGCAGGGTCTCCAAAGTGTCAAAAGGACTCAAAGGGAAAGTATCAAGTGTTTTCTTTCAGTTTCTTTGTGACATCATTCCTTATAAAAGCAATTGTTGTTGAAGATTAATAAAGCCCTCATTTGTTCCACCGGTTTCCCCACATTGGGTTTTTCTGGGGACAAATGTCCAAAATAACTATGTTGATGTGATTGGTTCTTATGCATGTATTTTTCTCTGGGTAATTGTGTGATAATTGCAACAAAATTTATTTTAATATTTACTGAAGGGATTTCGTAAATAACTTATCGTGAAGAATAAGTAGGTGAAATAAATCAGTTGTTGCAATAGTAGAATGTTAGTTTAGAAATTTTCACAACAAAAAGATTAGGACACTGTTAAAATTGGCAACTAGGGCCAAACTTCATGTGGGTCATCTTATTTATGGAAGCTAATATTTCTGTTGGATTCCTCTTTTCGAGAGGTGTAGGATTGATCTAAGGATCATCCGATTCCGACATGTATTCATGGAAATATGAATTTATTTGTGTTATGGGACAATTCGTCAAGGTCGGCCAACAACCAAATTGCCCCTACTTGTGCTCAATGTTTTAGTATAAAAAGAGGTGGCTTGCTAGTCATTTGCACACACACTCTTCTTGTGATCTCTTCCTCTCCACTTGTCTTTGGGTTTTGGTGGGAGGAGAGATCCTAAGAGGTTACACAACCCTAATAAGAAGAAGCCCTAGCTCTACGTTGTCATGAAGGAGGTTTTAATGAAGCTACAATAACGCAGCAAGGAGAGATCTAATCGCAAGTCTAGGAGATACTATATTCGTTGTCCTAAAAGGCTTCCTAACACTGTCCTAAAGGAAGGAATCCTATCCGCAATAAGGAAGAGTCCTAATCACAAAGATCTAGCCTTACCTAACCCTAAACGCAGTCATGAAGGTACAATGCCCTAGCCCCAGGTCTAAAGGGAGTTTATGCAGCAGAGGAGACTTGTCCACGCAGCAAGAAGATGTCACCTAACCGCAGTCACAAGAAGCCTCTACGCTGCCCTAAAATGAAGGAGCTATGCAACGTAATGTAGGATCCTTTCACGATGGGCAGAGGAGCCCTTATCTACCCCTAAATGCAATCAAAAGGAAGACGGCTCACGTGCCCTAACCATAGTCTTATGAGTCACAAACTAGTGCCCTAGACATTGTCAATTCACAGTCCATGAAGGGAAATCAATCTTCAGTTAAGGAGGACAGTTAGAAGGAATGTTAGAGGTCTATTAGAGACAGTTATGTAGAGACCTTAATGTTGTCTCTATATACCCTAACGTTGCCCTAAACACTGTCATGGTAAAGTCCTTAATGTTGTCCATAAGGAGATCCCTAACTTGTTGTTCTAGGCTGCAGTTAACAAGGGGTTCATCTACAGCAAAAGGAGGATGTACATAATGGGCTATAAAGAAAGGTGATTGTGCAGTTATAAGGTTAATTAGAAACAGTGGTCATGATGTTGTAGATGATAAGGGTGTTAAGCATTGTTTGGGCATACTGGTGATGAGCTTGATTTGAAGGGTTGCTATAGCTAGCTGCTTTGCTAGGCTGCACGCAGCTAAGTTTGTCTGATGACAATATTGCAGTGTACACCACAGTGATGATGAATAGTATATTAAGATGCAGCATACTTGGATAGATGAATAATGAATGCAGTGATTTTTGTGGGCAGCATGGTGCAGTATGGTGCAACACAATGAATGCAACATGGAGATGCATTATGCTACTGCATGATGATGATGGGCATGGATGTATAGCAATAGCTCGATGCATTGCAGCAGCTTGTTGATGATGGGTACATCATGGTGATGAGGTACTGCTTAATGATGGAGCATCATAGTGATGAGAGTAGCTCAGTGATTGGGTGCAGCACAGTGTCAAGTGCAGCACAGTGAGCTACAACACAGTGAGACGCAGCATGGTAATGGAGTCACCTTGGAGGATCAATTGAAGCAGTATGCCTTCACCGGAGATCATATCAGCGACCTCATTATGTTGTCTTCATGGTGAAGATCTATGCTCTTATCTTGTCAAGTCAAAGTGTTGACTTCTAATGTATATGTATTATCTCTCTCTCTACTGAACCATTGAAGAACATAAGAAGAATTGATCAAGGGTTTCCCCACATTAGGGTTTGTCCCTGGCTAGCTCTTGGCTTGTTTTCTGTGATTTATGTTTATGTTCTATTTGCATTTTACTATCATGCTAAATGTGATTGCTAATCTGAAATTGATATTGAGCTAATATGGAAAATTGAAGTAAATTTGCTATCAGCATAGAACATACCTAAAATTAACATGGTATCTGAGTTGAGGTGAAGACAAAGCCCAAGCAAGAGTGAAAGAGCAATCACTGAAGACAGTTGGAAAGGCTCAATGGGTTCCTCATCCCTCTTCAAATTCACCAAGGGTGAAATCGAATCAAAGAAGATCATCAGAGTGGCGCAGCGGAAGCATCTGATGGCCTACCTAAAGATCGCTTCAATGGGAAGTCTGGATCTAAGGATGTAAGGAAAGGCAGATGCCTTGGTTGCAATAACACTGGCCATTATGCAAGAGAGTGTCTGAATAGAAGGGACACATCACTTGATGATAATAACAATCATTCCAGGGACATCTTCAATGATCGGAGGAATGACAGGTAATGCAAGGCCTCAAGGAAATGGCCGACTCTTCAAAGAAAGCAAGGAACTCCAGACTCTTTGGGAATCTGGCTTATTGATTGTAGTGCTTCAAAGCACTTCATCGGATAGAGGGAAGCTCTCTCTAATTTGGTAGAAATGGAAACAATCGTGGGGATTATACTTGGAGTCAATGCCACCTATCCCGAAAAGGGTGTAGGGAATGTTACCCCTCAATTGAATGAGGGTAACACAAGTCATTTACAAGAAGTTCTTTATGTATCTGATCTCAAGAAGAACCTGGTGTCCATTTCAGCAATGGAAGTCAAAGGATTCAAGGTGGCATTCATCGATGGAAAGGTACGTGTTTGAAAATGGAATTTTAAAAGATGCTTTTATTCTTGGGTTCAGGGTTGGCAATTTGTATCAAGTTGCAGGAAGTCCATTAGTGACCATGTCAGTTAACACATCTTTTTTATAGCACCGAAGGTCTGCCTATTATGGGGCCCTACCCGATGTGAGTTAGATGGTGACAGGGATGCCTAAATTCAAGAAGAGCATGAAGGTACATGTTCGAGATGTAACGAAAGAAAATCTTACAAGGGGACCATTCCCCTCATGTAGCAAGTCCAAAGGTTTGGAACAACCCAAGGGATTTGAGATTCGTGATCACGAATCTCATTTATGCAGGTTGAAAAAATCTCTCTATGATTTAGAGCTAACACTCGGGCTTGATATGAGAGGATTGATAGCTTTTTGATGAAGCTGAGATTCACTAGTAGTGAAGCCGATCCAAACCATTGCTTGAAGGTTGTGGATAAACACTGGCACCTTATGAGGAAGTCCTCTTTCTAAGAGGTGCAGACCCTCTCATTTACAAAAGTAAGAGGGAGTTGGATTCCGGATTTGAAATGGTAAACTACAAGCTCATGACTACCTCAATGGAGCTTACTTTCAGAAGTTATATGGTTGTGATGTCGGACATGATTTGGCAAATGGCTCTGAGTTTCATAAACTCATTCTAGCATTGATATTCTTCATGAACTCCCGTCCGGATATATGTTTCGCAGTTAGCATGTTGATCTCATATATGGTTGAGCCTCACTAGATTGGTGCCAAGAATCTTCTGAGATATCTTCGGGGAAAAATCTTTTATGGATTAAGATACACTGCCAAAAATGTGTAGTTGCATGATTATTCGAATGCTCACTAGGCAAGCAGTGTGGAGGATCGCAAGAGCACTTTTGGGTGTTGGTTCTCTTTGGGTTCTACTACAATATCCTGGATGAGCAGGAATCAGAAGTCAGTTGCTTTGAGCACCGTTGAGACCAAATACATAGCTACGAGTATGGCCTCATGTGAAGCTGCCTGGTTGAGGAAGCTCTTCAATGAGCTATTTGGACACATGCTGGATACCATCGTGATCTTCTGTAACAACTAGAGGGTGATTCGATTTTTGAGGAAACCCGTATTTTATGATCGCTCCAAGCATATAGACATCAGGTACCACTTTATTTGGGATATGGTACATCGAGAAGCAATTCACATTGGGACTGATGTGCAGATCTCCGACATTCTGTCGAAGCCCTTGGGAAAGGTCAAATTTGTGACTTTTCGAGAACAACTAGGAGTCATGGAGAGACTCTTTACTAAGGGTCATGTATGATATGGACATTGAGCTCTAGGGTCTTGGGGGTACATCTTGGAGCGATGAGAAACCATAGGGTGAGTGGTTCAGCCTTCCTCTAGTGGTTTGCTATGTAGGCAAGATGAGTGGTTCATCCTTCTCCTGCTGAGAAACAGTCATAGGGTGAGTGGTTCATCCTTGCCCTAGTGATTTGTTATGTACAGGGTGAGTGATTCAGCCTTCCCCTGGGATACGATGCGTGGTTCAACCTTCCCCTGCTGAGACATTCTACCCATACAGTCTGGGACTCATGGGAAGTACCTCTCATCTGGCCACTGAGCAGGGAAATAAGGATAGGGACCATAGTAGCACTGATGGACGCATCGTGTTACTACAGTACTCCCTATGCTAGGATGATACTGATCTGGGATCAATTGGAACTGACTTCGGGTCAGTAAGAGTGATATAACTCAGTCTCTTTTGGAAATGATTTTGGATCAGTAAGATTGGTATGATACACTCTCCTTATTTGGAACTAATTTCAGATAAGTAAGAGTGGTATGACACACTCTCTTCATTGGGACTAAGTTCAGGTCAGTAAAAGTGGTATGAGACACTCTCTGTTATATGGGATTGACTTCGGGTCAATAGAGGATAGTATGATACATTCTCAATCACTTCCTCTTCTTCATAGTTCAGTAGAGCAAAGCAGAGCAATGCAGGGCACTGGTGGCAAAGATAGTACAGCCTGGCAGATGGATTAGCAAATGGAGTTCTCCCTAGTTGAGAGGGAGTGTTAAAATTGGCAACTAGGTCCGAACTCCACGTGGGTCATCTTATTTATGGCAACTTATATTTTTGTTGGATTCCTCTTGTCGAGAGGTGTAGGATTGATCTAAGGATCATCCGATTCCGACATGTATTCATGGACATATGAATTTATTTGTGTTATGGGACAATTCGTCAAGGTCGGCCAGCAACCAAATTGCCCCCACTTGTGCTCAACGTTTTAGTATAAAAAGAGGTGGCTTGCTAGTCATTTGCACACACACTCTTCTCGTGATCTCTTCCTCTCCACTTGTCTTAAGGTTTTGGTGGGAGGAGAGATCCTAAGAGACTACACAGCCCTAATAAGAATAAGCTCTAGCTCTACATTGTCATGAAGGACGCTTTAATGAAACTACAATAATGCAGCAAGGAGAGATCTAATCATAGGTCTAGGAGAGACCCTATTCGCTGTCCTAAAAGGCTTCCTAACACTATCCTAAAGGAAGGAATCCTAGCTGCAATAAGGAAGAGTCCTAATCACAAAGATCTAGCCTTACCTAACCCTAAACGCAGTCATGAAGGCAGAATGCCCTAGCCACAGGTCTAAAGGGAGTTTATGCAGCAGAGGAGACCTGTCCACGCAACAAGAAGATGTCACCTAACCGCAGTCACTAGAAGCCTCTATGCTGCCCTAAAATGAAGGATCTATGCAACGTAATGTAGGATCCTTTCACGCTGGGATGAGAAGCCCTTATCTACCCCTAAACGCAGTGAAAAGGAAGACGGTTCATGCTGTTGTAACCACAGTCTTATGAGTCACAAACTGGTGCCCTAGACGTTGTCAATTCACAGTCCATGAAGGGAACTCAATCCACAGTTAAGGAGGACAATTAGAAGGAATGTTACAAGACTGTTAGAGACAGTTATGTAGAGACCTTAACGTTGTCTCTATATACCCTAACGCTGCCCTAAACACAGTCATGGTAAAGTCCTTAATGTTGTTTAAGGAGATCCCTAACTCGTTGTTCTAGGTTGCAGTTAACAAAGGGGTTCATCTACAGCAAAAGGAGGATGCACATATTGTGTTGCAAGGAAAGGTGATTGTGCAGTGATAAGGCTGATTGGAAGACAGTGTTGTCATGATGTTGTAGATGATAGGTGTGTTAAGGAGTGTCTGGGCATATTGATGAGGAGCTTGATTTGAAGGGTTGCTACAGCTAGCTGCTTTGCTAGGATGCAAGCCATAGCAAGTAGCTAAGTATGTCCCCTGACAGTATCGCATTTTACACCACAGTGATGATGAACAGTGTATTAAGATGCAGCATACTTGGATGGATGTAGCATGAATAATGAATGCAGTGACTATTGTGGGCAACATGGTGCAGTATGGTGCAGCACAATGAATGCAACATGGGGCAACATTATGGTACAACATGATGATGATGGGCATGGATGTATAGCAGCAGCTCGATGCATTGCAACAGCTTGATGATGGGTACATCATGGTGATGAGGTACTGCTCAATGATGGAGCAGCATAGTGATGAGAGCATCTCAGTGATTGGGTGCAGCACAGTGAGGTGCAACATGGTGATGGAGCCACCTTGGAGGATTAGTTGAAGCAGTATGCCTTCACCTAAAGATCAGATTAGCCACCTCATTATGTTGTCTTCATGGTGAAGATCTTTGCTCTTATCTTGTCAAGTCAAAGTGTTGACTTCTGATGTATATGTACTATCTCTCTCTCTATCCTATGTATGTGGGCAATATAGCTCTCGTACACCTTGGTAACCTCGCTAGTTACCAAATCAAGCAAAAAGAATCTCAAAAAATAGGACTTTGGCACATAGTCTCTAATGTCTCTTATACAAACTCTGGGTTGGAGATTATTTTTCGTTGGACATTGCTTGGTAACCTTGCTAGTTACCAAATCAAGCAAAAAGAATCTCAAAAAATAGGACTTTGGCACATAGTCTCTAATGTCTCTTATACAAACTCTGGGTTGGAGATTATTTTTCGTTGGACGTTTTTAGCTTAAAGAACTCCAATACAAAGTTGGTTTTATCATACCTATCGTGACTTCTTTCTCTATTTGTTCCACGACTATAAAAATCATTCCATTTTTAATTTGTATGCAGACATTCACCTCCAATCTCTTTCATTCTGCTAGCCGGCGTAAGCGAATGAAACACCCGACGATGTATAAAGTCGCACAGTTGTTTGGCTACAACATCATGTTTACGTCTACACAACACAAAATTAAAGTGTTTGCAATGATATAGAAAAAAAATTTGGATTTAAATGATTTTACTGCAGACATCAAAGACGATCTCAAAGAGTTCTTTGGGAGAAAAGCATCATTGAATCTTCTTGGCATATCTCAAATCAACTCCAGCAATGAAAGTGCAAAGTTAAGTGAAATGTGCTTCTATAAGATTGGATCTCTATTGATGAAGGAGTCAACACTGTCAGACCACCTATGCATGGGTTTGTGTGAGTTTTCACCACAAAAGGGTGTGCCCTTTTGTGGGCAAAGAACCCAAGCATTGGGATTTTGTACCCAAGGTATGGGTGTGAAATCAAGAAAAGGAATTATTATTTATTCATTATTTATTCATTGTTGCAAGTGGAGAACCCTTAGAGGAGAAAGGGCGACCTAAGGCTACGATGAAGGGTCTTGATCAAATGATGAAATTAATTTTCCTTAAGTTAGTTGGGGTTTGTCTAGAAACTTCAAGTCGGCCTCGACTTGGGAAGACACCATTTGAGGGCAAATTCTACCATGACGAGAAAATTATAAGGGAAATTGGGAAAATCATTTGATTATCCAACAAGTGCAATTATTTTCAAGTGAGGACTGATCCAAGGAGGCCGCATACCTCAAGAAGTCGAGCTAGATAAAGACCAAGAAAAAGGGTTTTGTGTTTGTCTTTTTGTCTCATGCTATGGTTCAAGTTTAACGAGGATGTTGTACGAGTTTGATGAGGATTTCAATGGGAATGTTTGTGCATCCATGTAGTGGAAGAGACTTGTGGAAAAGGGCCTAAAGTTTTGGGCTAATAGCAGTGGCACTTTTGTGATCTAGTTGCAAAGTCTTGTACCTAGAATGACGTTGTTTTGGTATGTCATGAGGATTGGAGGAAAGTTGGAGTAATGCCGCATGCCATAGAGGACAAATGCAACAAGTACAGGGCTGGAAGAACGGTTCCGCGGGTCGAAAGTAACCATAGATTGGGGTTGCAAAGATCTGTAACAAGACCTAGGATATAAGTCAAGAAAATGAATAGAATTGTGGTTGCTTGGAGGCTAAGTGGTAGCGTCCTCAAGGAGATAGATTGCTAAGTTTGGAGGGTTGTCCACTTGGTTTTGCACAACAATTTTGATACATCGTACTTAGGGCTTCTTCCTATGCAGAGAGCCATCTTATGGTCTGTCCAAATCTCAGTGAAAGAATATCCCAAGTCTATGATGAATGAAGAGGGTCGAGCCCCTAGAAAGGGCGACAGATGACTTTGTTGTGGGTAGAATTTTGAGATGGAAGGACAGCAACAAGGGTGATTTAGTAAAGGAAAATAGAAGAGTTATACAAAGGTTTGAACAACAATTGTAATTAGCCCTAAGAAGAGGGATATAGAACGCATATTATCACTGTTATGGATTGTTGGAATAGCCCTAGATTTGGACAATTTAAGGAGACAAATTGCAGAAGAAACAATAGTCTTGGAAGCCCTAGATTAGTCATGGTGTTGACTGTGTACGAGTAATTTTGGAATCCCTTTAGAATCTATCTTATCATTGTTCAGGGGTTGTTTCGAATAGCCCTAGATCTGGACAATTTAAGGAGACAAATTGCAGAAAAAAGGACATTCTTGGAAGTCCTAGAATAGTCATGGTGTTAACTGTGTATGGGTAATTTTGGAAGCCCTAAGGGTTGAGCTTTCAAGGATGAGAGGGCAGCTGAGAGGGCTAGATCTATTGTGACCTAGGAGTAGCATTTTGGAGCATCCACGATGTTGACAAGTGGGTAGTCTAGAAGACCTCAAGTACAGTGTTCATGAAAGGAATCAATTGGTGAGCTAGATCTAGTGTGACCTAGGAGTAGCATTTTGGAGCATCCAGGACGTTGAAAAGTGGGTAGTCTAGAAGACCTCAACTATAGTGTTCATGAAAGGAATCAATTGGTTGTTAGGATGAAGAGTGATGGAGCCCTAATTCAACTTATGGAGAAATATTGTTTATGAGTGGACATATCTAGAAGACCCAAGGAGCAAACTTCTTAATGGAGCTAGAAGGTTTCTAGTGGGCATATTTGTGAGACAAATTTCAGTGACACAAAAGGAGATGTGATCATTGATAGTGGCAGCTGAAGATGCAAGTGCAGTGATCAGCAAATTGGAGGCAAGAGGACCCTCCAGATGTGTTCAACGTACGAGGACTGAAAGGGCTATAGTGCGTGTTGTCAACAAGTAGGTCAAGTGTACTTTGTTTAGGGTAGATTGGTGGTCATAGCAATTGACACCAAGCCCTAGATGTGTCCTTATATCAGGGTTGTATATAAGGGCCATGATCCCTAGTACGGGAGCCCCTAAGTTGTTGTATTATATTTTGTAATATAACAAGTAGAGCGTTTAAAAAGTTAAAAAAATTCATGTCCACTAGTTGATTCACTAATGTATGTTATTTCGTTGTTCAAAGTAAAACTGTTGTCACATTTGAGTGTCTTTGTGTTCGTGATTTTAGACTCGAACGAGATGCTTGAGTGTCGTAGAAAATACACAAGCTTGCACTTGAATTAAGCATACACATGCCTACCCTCGCATGGCTAATATTATAGTAGCAGCAATCATGAAAAATAAGCACTAAAGATGTGAACCTAAGTATAACTTTTCTATTTCTTTCATATCAAAGTTTTATGAAAAAATATTGAATCTCACAAACATGAACAAGATCATACTACCTCAAAACCATTACAAAAGGATAAATCGTTGGGCAAAAAACAAATATTTCAGTGTATTAAAGGACATTAGTATTTTGTAGGGGAAAAGTATGGCTCACCCATCCTTTGTGCTAAGTTTGTAGAATTTCTAGTATATCTTCATCACTTGACCTTCGTAGATTATACAATTGTAGTCGTTCATTACATAAAGAAAATCATTATAATTGATTATGAGAGCATAGATAACACATAATAAATTGAATAACAAACCAATGCAGCCAGAAATTAACAAAAGATACTTTTAAGTGAAATGCACTGCATATAGGTATGTTAACTCACCTTCATTTATGAACAATAACCTCCATTTTCTCTTTCTGCTTCCTTCATTTCCTTTTCCACACCCAACAAATGAAACCAAGACAAAACTACAAAAAACATGAAAAAGAAAGAAAACAAAGGAAAACGAGTACAACAAACCCAACAAATGAAATCAAGACCAAACTACAAAAAATGAGCAAAAAAATTAACAAAAAAAAGTAAAATAAGTACAACTCGAAGCATGGCCATGCACAAACTCAGTAAAATTACTAAAGAAATATAAATACAAAAATGAAATAAAATAATAATAAAAAATGCAAACAAGAAAAAAGAAAATTTCAAATATCCCCTTTGCACATCATCTCTCCCGCAATGTGCTCTCCTCGTGCTCTCCTCTGCTGAATGGAAAAAAAGTGGGTTGAATAAGGTTAAACACACAATTAGTAATGGTAAACATATTTCAAAACCAATAGTTATTCATAATAGAAAACGCACCTCCCCTAGAATTTGTTTTATAATGATAGACACTCTTTTGTATTCCACTTGTTCGTGCTCATCAAAACAAACCATCTACAACAGATACAAAATAAGATGTTAGAATTGTTATATAAGTTAAACTAAAGAGTCGAATGCAATAATTAATCGAAATAAGAAAGACACATTTCTTTAAGACTGTTATATAAAAGGGGAGAGCCCATTTTGTATTTCATTTATTCATGCTCAATTGAACAAACCATTTGCGCTAGATATACAATAAAATATTAGATTTCTAATAGAATTTAAACTAGAGAGTTTGAAAGTATGAACATGCCAAGCAACTTGTAGGGCTTGTAGAATCGTTATGTAAGTTCAACTAAGGAGTCGAACGCAATAATTAATCGTAATAAGAAACAATAATTAATCGTAATAAGAAACACACCTTTCTTTAAGATTGTTCTATAAGAGGGGAGAGCCCATTTTGTATTTCATCTATTCATGCTCAATGGAACAAGCCATTTGCACTAGATATACAATAAAATATTAGATTTCTAAGAGAATTTAAACTAGAGAGTTTGTTTTATAATGATGGACACTATATTTTGTATTCCACTTGTTCATGCTCATCAAAACAAACCATCTACAACAGATACAAAAAATATTAGAATTGTTATATAAGTTAATCTAAAGAGTCGAACGCAATAATTAGTTGAAATAAGAAAGACACCTCTATTTAAGACTGTTATATAAAAGAGGAGGGCCTATTTTGTATTTCATGTATTCATGCTCAATGGAACAAGCCATTTGCACTAGATATACAATAAAATATTAGATTTCTAATAGAATTTAAACTAGAGAGTTTGAAGGTATGAACTTGCCAAGCAACTTGTAGGGCTTGTAGAATCATTATATAAGTTAAACTAAAGAGTCAAACCCAATAATTAATCATAATAAGAAACACACCTTTCTTTAAAATTGTTATATAAGAGGGTAGAGCCCATTTTGTATTTCATGTATTCATGCTCAATGGGACAAGCCATTTGCACTAGATAAAAAATAAATTATTAGATTTCTACGAGAATTTAAACTAGACAGTTTGAGGGCATGAACTTGTCATGGAACTTGTATCGCTCAAGTTGTATGGCTCGAGTCGTCGACCCTACTAAGTTGCATGACAAGTTCATACCTTCAAACTCTCTGCTTTAAATTCTATTAGAAATCTACTATTTTATTATATATCTAGTGCAAATGGCTTGTTCCATTGAGTATGAATAAAATACAAAATGGGCTCTCCTCTTCTATATAAGAGTCTTAAAGAAAGGTGTGTTTCTTAATACGATTACTTATTGCGTTTGACTCTTTAGTTTAACTTATATAATGATTCTAATATCTTATTTTGTATCTGTTGTAGATGGCTTGTTTTGATGAGCACGAACAAGTTGAATACACAAGGGAGTGTCCATCGTTATAAAACAAACTCTAGGGGAGGTGCATTTTCTATCATGAATAATTATTGGTTTTGAAATATGTTTACCATTACTAATTGTGTGTATATTTTAGCCTTATTCAACCCACTTGTTTTCTTTTCAGGAGAGGAGAACAAGAGAAGAACACATTGTAGGACAGATGATGTCCAAAGGGGATATTTGCAATTTTTCTTTTTTTTTTCATTTGCATGTTTTGTTTTCTAAGATTTAGCATGGCCATGCTTTGAGTTGTACTTATTTTTCTTCTTTTTTTTGTTCATTTTTTGTAGTTTTGTCTAGGTTTGATTTGTTGGGGTGTTGTACTCGTTTTCATTTATTTTCCTTTTTTTCATGTTTTTTGTAGTTTGGTCTTGGTTTCATTTGTTGGGTGTGGAAAAGGAAATGAAGGAAGCAGACAGAGAAAATGGAGGTTATTGTTCATAAATGAAGGTGATTTAACATACCTAATTGCAGTGCATTTCACTTAAAAGTATCTTTTGCTAATTTTTGGTTCCACTTGTTTGTTATTCAATTTATTAGGTGTTACCTATGCTCTCATAGTCAACTATAATGATCTTCTTTATGTAGTGAACGACTACAATTGTATAATCTACAAAGCTCAAGTGGTGAAGATACACTAGAAATTCTACAATCTTGGCACAAAGGATGGGTGAGCCATATTTTTCTCCTACAAAATACTATTGTCCTTTAATACACTGAAATAATTGCTTTTTGCACAACCATTTATCCTTTTGTAATGGTTTCGAGGTAGTATGATCTTGTTCATGTGTGTGAGATTCAAGAATTTTTCTTAAAACTTTAATATGAAAGAAAAAGAAAAGTTATACTTAGGTTCACATCTTTAGTGCTTATTTTTCATGATTGTTTCTACTATAATATTAGCCAAGGGAGGGTAGGTATGTGTATGGTTAATTCAAGTGTAAGCTTGTTGATTTTTCCACGACACTCAAGAATCTGGTTCGAGTCTAAAATCATGAACACAAAGACACTCAAAGGCGATAGCACTTCTACTTTGCACCACAAAATAACATACATTAGTGAATCAACTAGTGCACATGACAATTTTTGACTTTTTAAACCCTCTACTTGTTATATTATAAATTATAATACAACAATCTTAGGGCTCAAGTACTAGGGATCATGGCCCTTTAATACAACCTTGATATAAGCACATAACTAGGGCTTGGTGTCTGTTAGTGTCAGTCTTTGCAGCCTTTCACCAGTGATCAAATATGCTCTTATAAAGTGGTCTTGGGGTGTCAAAGTCAAATTTTTGTCATTTCAGTGAGTTTTCAAGTAAAATTTGGTCACTAGGTATTAGGTCAAGGATTGTTTTCATTCCTTCCAAAGTTTTCCAAGTATTGGTCCATGTCACCATTCGGCCGAGTGTACCATCATTCAAAGAGTTGTCATCATTATTTCAGGTTCCAATGGGTCATTTTACACCTTGTTTGTGCTTATGTAAGGCTCATTTCCCTCTCATAGGGTTTTCAAGGTAATTTTTCTTGGGTGGTCAAATCATCAACAAAACTTGTGTCCTGATGCTCATATACCTTGCCCCATCGAACACTCTGCAATTTTGACCTAATTCCCTTGCCCAAATTGTTCGACTCCTCCTGATCCAGCAAAACCCCTTCAAAATCAAACCAAACCTTGTGCTACTATACCTAGCCTAATATCATTTTCTAGATCCAGTCAATTTGGCTAAGATCCTTACGGAGAGAGCCCTCTGCTGGCATAGTAGGGCTAGCTACTTGGCTAAGCGTGGTTTGTGGTTACCGTGCCATTGCCTTCCTTCAGCCTGAAGTTCACTCCAGGTGATAACAGTGTCAAGTGATATGACCACCAATCTACCCTAAACAAAATACACTTGACCTACTTGTTGACAACACGCACTATAGCCCTTTTAGTCCACGTACCTTGAACACATTTGGCGAGTCCTCTTGCCTCCCAATTTGCTGATCACTTCACTTGCATCTTCAGCTGCCACTATCAATGATCACAACTCCTTTTATGTCGTTGAACTTTGGCTCACAGATATGCCCACTAGCAACTTTCTAGCTCCATTAAGAAGTTTGCTCCTTGGGTCTTCTAGATATGCCCTCTTGTCAACCATATGGCTCCTTTCATACCCTGAACTAGGGCTCCATAACTCTGCCTCCGAACAGCGCATTAATTCCTTTCATGAACAATGTACTTGATATCTTCTAGACTACCCACTTGTCAACGTCCTAGATGCTCTAGAATACTACTCCTAAGTTATGTTACCCACCATTTTGTGGGTGATATCCCTAGGAGAAAAAAAAATTCTCCAAGTTGGTCCTCAGCCGGCAACCAGCAGCCCCTTGCAGCCACCAACTAGCTCATTGTTCCATTTCTCCGCCATTTGAGCTAGCCATGTGGTCCCTCACCCATCTATCATGATTGTATGTTTGAAGGTGGGCCTCCCGAATCTAAAGGTATGCCTTGTCATTTGGTAATTGAGTAGTGTAGTTTGCTTATCATGGACACTTACGGGCATGGATTAATGGGGGGATTTGGCAGAAAGAATGGGCTAGGTTTGTGCTCTTATCCCCTAGACCCCTTTTGGATATTAACCTTAGATACTAGTCCCGTGGGATCTCTTTTACTGACCAGTTGGCTTCAGGGATGGTATTTCACAAGAAACCCTGATTTCGGTTGTGTGGTCTGGCTCCCTTATCCGCATATATTACCCCCTTGCCAATCATTATTACCCCATTTATCATTTCTCCCACCTGGGTCCACATTCCTTCACTGGGTCCACATAGGGTTAGCTCGCCCCTTCCCCTTGCCCACACCTTGGGTCAAGCCTGGAATGATGCCTCGAAGGTTGATGCAGCTAAAAAGAAAGATTAAAGCATATTTAGCCAGATTCAATAGGAAAATGTACCTCAAAATGCAAAAGATGGTCGAGACAAACACATTTAGCACGTGGGCAAAAGCCAATACATGAGATCTACTCCATCATCATTGCCATCACCCTGGTTCCTACAGGTTCTATGAACCTCCTTCATCATATAGGAACCCATGGTTGTCCTAACCACTGGTGGGCAATGAACCGCCCTACCCTAAAAAGGGGGTATTCACTGCTATATCCCAAAAATCATGTTCTTGCCCCTTGAGCCCAGAGTAGTTAATCAAAGAAAAATCATAAAAAGGCAAAAGGCGTATAAAGAAGGATGGAAAAATCAAAGTCGAGGCACCTCATGTATCACGATTGCTCCCTCTTATATGTTATAATCCCAAGTATGGGCTTCCCTTTTATTATCTACCCTTGCACCCCAGCATGTGGCCTAGAGTTGCCCCTTCTCATCCCCAACTTCATTCACCTATCTATCACATACCACCACCTTTTAAAGGATGTACCTTGAGCATATTATCCCCCTTAGAAGTAGAAACCACCTAATAGGATACTTGGTTAACCCCACTTGGAGTTTGGGAGACATTGGCACATCCCGAAGCCCATTATGGAAGGGTGGGTCATTATGAAGTCCCCCACCTGTGGTCCATGGTTGGTAAGCTCATTTACTCAATTTCTCTAATGACTTGCTGGATTGGAAGGCTAGGGGACGCATTGAATCTCATGCAAAATGCAGATGGTCTCCATCTTGGTTTTGGTCTCCCTATACGGGGTCCTAATCCTCCAGAGGGCTACAATGGCACATGTAGGGTGTGTGTTGAAAACCATGGGCCTCCACAGCAATAGACAGCACTACATGGATCCACGAGGATGTTCAGAGATGCTCGAGATTCACCTATTGGACGAGGAAGATGCACCTAGTTCACCTTGGCCTAGCCAGCCCCAAAGATGTACCATACACTTGGCAGCTAACCCAAGATTTGAAGAATGATGTGTTATCCCCTACACCATCATCAAAACCCTTGCAGATGATCTAGAAGCCTCTTCAACTCATTTGGAGACCCATGAGGTTATTATTGTGCCCTTGCACCCACTAGGAGCACCACACGTTTATTATTTGGAGAACAAGGGGCTAACCCCTTGTCCATCACTTTTGAGAGGCACCTATGGACCTCACCAGGCCACTTGGAGGGCGCTATGACATGTGTTATTCATCATCTGACCTCTTAAGAGGCTTATTATTTCATTTATGAGCTAGTTTGGTGGGCTTGTCACCAAAAGTTAGGTTATTAGCACATTATTTTATTTTTGGGGCATATGTAGGCCTATGAGATTAACTCAAACTCCTAATTAGTGTATAAATACAAGTGAGATGAGTTCATTTTTTCATCATCACTTGGATTGATCATTAGCTGTTGTGAGAATTTCGCATTCTTTGGAGGAGATTTTTGGATGAATGGATGAATTTTGATGTTTGGTTAAATCTTCTTTGTCTTAGAGCTTCTCTTGTTGGCAAATTTGATGTATATTCTTCTTACATGTAAGTACCTTTAAAATATTATTTTGGTTATGTAATTTTGTTGCATCATGATGTAGGTAATTTCATTATTCTAAGGCTTATTTACTACATCACTTTATGCAAGGTTTTGGAAATTAAGTTTCTAAATGGTGTTGTATCGTGATTGGGTCATGCACTGAATAAATGAATGTTCCTATGGATAACTATTTATCCTAACAAGTCATCGAATTATGCTAAACGAAGTATAAAGACCTTGAAGTTGCTTCAGACTAGCCCTAAGCCTAGCGAAGTGTCATCTAAGCCTCCTTGATAAGTTGAAATTGAGCCAAATCCTAATTTATCCATGACTCCATCTCTCCCAAAGAGCAAGGCACTGGTCTTCCACTGGTGATCACTTTAAAGAATATTTTTCTTCACCTTCTCTCTTTCTTTCTATGCCTAACCTACATAGGTCACTTAGGGCATCACTTATCCCACAATCTAGCCATCCAAATACTTTGATCTTTGGTCCAAAACTGCGTTGAAGTTTTCTCTAGAGGCCCTCCAAATTTGAGGCGAATCCAACAGTGGGATCTCGCAATATTGCAATCCCTAGCTCGAACATTGTTTCTTGCCCTAGGTTTCCTTTGGCTAGTGACCTTATTGGGATTATTGCATCAAATTCAAAGGAAATTTCTCCTTTAATCCCTTTCTCCCCTTCAATTATGTTAATCACACTCTTGGTTGATAAATTCCATCCCCTTGACCTAATTCTGGGTCCACTTGGTTCCGTGTCCCACAACTTATTAAAGCAAATTTCACAAAGACCACTTGGAATCCAACTTTCCATGAGGATTTTAGGAGCTAAGATTCTTCTTAACAAGTCATATACTCAAACCCTAGTTCTTAGAATTCCCCTAAGCCCTTCCTAGAGAGCCTTTCATCTTTGCTTTCAAAGCAAGCAAGCCATATATCTGAGCCTCTCTTGTGAATAGGCTTCTAGGATCACCTCTCATCCTATCATTGATCCATTCATTTTCGTGGTCCTTAGTATAACAAGTCTACTCCCATTGGTGAAAGTCCGCAAAGAGTAGGGAACTTTAGTCGAGGTCCATTGTTTCACTTGACCTAGTAGTAGCCCTTCGGGATCTCCTTTTAGGACCCCTGCTAGTTTGAGCGGTAACAGGCCACACTAGATCTAGCCCTCTTAGCTGCCCTTTCATCCTTCAAAGCTCAACCCTCAGGGCTTCCAAAATTACCCATACACATTTAACACCATGACTAATCTAGGACTTCTAAGACTACCCTTTCTTCTACAATTTGTCTCCTTAAATTGTCCAGATCTAGGGCTATCCCAAACAACCCACCAACAATGATAAGATACATTCTAAAGGGATTCCAAAATTACCCACACACAGTCAACACCATGAATAATCTAGGGCTTCCAAGGCTGCCCTTTCTTCTACAATTTGTCTCCTTAAATTGTCTAGATCTAGGGCTATTCCAAACAACCCACCAATAGTGAAAAGATGTGTTCTATATCCTCGTTCTTAGGGCTAATTACAACTGTTGTTCAAACCTTTGAACAGGCCTTCTCTTTTCCTCTACCACATCACCCTCGTTGTTGTCCTTCCATCTCAAACTTCTAGCCACAACAAAGAGTCATTTGCCTGCCTTTCTAGGGTCTCGACCCTCTTCATTCATCACAGATATGGGCTATTCTTTCACTGAGATTTGGATAGACCATCGGATGGCTCGTTTCATAGGAAAAAGCCCTAACTATGGCATATCAAAACTATTGTCCAAAACCCCTTGGAGAACCCAACAACCTTAGCAATCTATCTCCTTGAGGACGCTACCACTTAGCCTCCAAGCAACCACGATTCTGGTCATTTTCTTGACTAATATCTTAGGCTTTGCTACAAATCTCTGCGACCCCAAATCTAGGGTTACCTCAGACCTGCAGTACCCTTCTTCCAACCCTGTACTTGTTGCATTGGTCCTCTAAGCATGCGGCGTTACTCCAACTTTCCTCCAATCCTCACGGCATACCAAAACAACCTTATTCTAGGTTTTTTGGCCCTTAAAAAGGCACAAGACTCTACAGCTAGATCACAAAAGTACCACTGTTGTTAGCCTAGAACTTTCAACCCTTTTCCATAAGTCTCTTCCACTACTTGGATGCATAGACTTGCCCACAGAAATCACCAAACTCAACCAACATCCTCCTTGAACATGAACCAGAGCATGAGACAAAAAGACAAACACGAAACCCTTCTTCTTGCTATTTATCTAGCTCGGCTTCCTGAGGTATGCGGCCTCCTTAGATCAGTCCTCACTTGAGAAGAATTGCATTTGTTGAATAATCAAATGAGTTTCACAACTTCACTTCTTATAGTTTTCTCATGATGGTAGACTTTGCCCTCAAATGGTGTCTTTCCAAGCCTAGGTTGACTTCAAGTTTCTAGACTAAACCCAACTAAATTAAGGAAAATTAATTTCTTCATTTGATGAAGACCCTTCATCCCTGGGATTTTGGGTGTTCACCCCCGAGCCCGATTCCCGAGCTTGCGAGGACTACTGAAGGGAAATGACCCGATGGCCGAATTCCAAAGTTCTGGTAACTAGAGTTCCTTCTTTCCGAATGGAAACTCCCTCCCCTTCTTTATGTCTTCTCTTCCCTGGGCTTTCCTCCACCCGTCTCCCTTTTTCTATTTGTCTTTTTGTCATCCTTTTTGGTTGGATTTTGCCTTGCTGGCCCAGAATTTTTTGCATCAATCATATGAAGCCAAATTACAGTTTAGTTTCAGAATTTCTTTTAAGGTTGTTAGCCTTGTCATCATTGGTTGGCCTACCCAATCTTGTAAGCCAATCATCATCACACAACCTGCCCTTTTTGTTTGACATGTGTCAATATTCATGGCTTGATAGAAGACATCAATTATTCCCCTAGTAGCCCTGCCAGCCCTGGAATCAGTGTCCCTTTCCTCAGCCCTTATGCCTATATTTTTAACTTTCAAATTTTACAATCGTATATGGTTTAAAAAAAAATTGGGGTTGTCACAAACCCCTCCCCCTTGGGGGAACATTGTGTTAATTTTAGGTATGTTCTATGCTTAGAGCAATTTATTTCAATTTTACAGTTAGCTCAATATCTTTTCCAGATTAGCAATCACATCAACATTAAAGTAAATTGCAGATAGAACATCAACATAGATCGCAGAAGACGAGGCAAGACAAGAGAACACAAGATGTGGCACTAGCTAGGGACAAACCCTAATGTGGGATACCCTTGATCAATTCTTCTTATATGTTCTTCAATAATTCAACAGAGAGAGAGATATATAGTACATTTACAACAAAAGTCAACACTTTGACTTATCTAAATAACAACATAGATCATCTCTAAGAAGATGATACATGAGGTAACTAAACTCAGTTGAAGACATGCTACTTCAACTGATTCTCCCAAGTGACTTCATCACCCATCATAGTGTTGCACCTCATCATCATGCTGCACCTCACTGTGTTGCACCATGTTGCACCCATCATCACTATGCTGGACCTCATTATCATACTGCTGCACACATAATACTATTGCACCTTATGCTACAACTTTCGGTACTACAACATCTTGTTGTACCTTATCATCTTGTTGCACTCACCAGTGCTGCCTCATCCTGTACCTCACCATGCCCATCACGCTGCATCTCATTGTTGCACCATGATTTCCTGTTGTTCCATGCATTGCTTGCTGCTATCCAACTGCTGCATCTAAACATGTTGCCACACTATTATCCCATGTGCTTTCTGCACCTTGCCCAATGTGCTTGCAGCACAATGCTTGCCACCATGTGCTTGTTGCACCTTGCCCAATGTGCTTGCCACCATGTGCTTGTTGTACCTTGCTTAATGTATTGCCATCCCAATTGGCTATTGTTGCACCATGTCATGTTGTTGTCCCATTTGTTAGCATGCCATTGTTGTCCCAATTGTTACTGTCCCATTATTGTTGTTGTCCCCATTGTTAGCATACCATTGCTGCTTTGTGTCCTTGCTGCACCAAGTACTATATTGTTGTCCCAATGTACTTGCAACATTGTACTTGTTGTTGTCCATGCTTTATCATGTTGTTGTTGACCATGCATCTTGTTGTTGTCCATGCTTCACCATGCTTGCAATTGTCCCAAGCTTCTTGTTGCGGCTACCACAAAGAATTATCCTTCTTCAACGAGCTCTCTTCCTCCTTGTGTGTTGCATAATGGACTGCGGCTAGGGCATCCTTAGGACTACAGCTAGGGCTACCTTAGGACTGCGTCTAGGGCTTCTTTATGACTGCGTCAAGAGCTTCTTTAGGACTGCATCTAGATCCCTTCCATAGCTTCGCTGGCCTGTCTTCTTTGTTGCGTCTAGGGCAGCGTCCTTTCCTCCAATGTCTAGGACTTCCACTTCTAGATTTCTCTTTCACTAAGACCCAAAGCAAGTGGAGATAAATCAAGAGAGAATTGTGTATGAAATGACTCTCAAGTCATCTCCTTTTATACTAAACCGTTGAGCGCATGTGGGTGTTATTTAGTTGTTAGCCGACCTTAACGAATTGCCTTATAACACAAATAAATTCATAACTCCATGAATACTTATCGGAATCGGATGATCTTTAGATCAATCCTATATCTCTTGATGAGAGGGATCCAAGAAAAATATCAGTTACCATAAATAAAATGACCCGCGTGGAGTTTGGCCCTAGTTGTCAATTTTAACACTCCCTCTCAACTAGGGAGAACTCCATCTGCTGATCCATCTGCCAAACTGTACTATCTCTGCCATCAGTGCCCTGCACTGCTCTGCTTTGCTCTGTTGAACCATGAAGAAGAATAATTGATCAAGAATGTCTCATACCATTCTCTACTGACCCGAAGTCAGTTCCATATGAAGAGAGTGTGCCATACCACTCTTATTGATCCCAGATCCGTTCCAAGAGAGCGAGTCGTATCACTCTTACTGACCCGATGTCAGTTCCAATTGATCCTGGATCATTATCAAAAAAGAGTCTCAAACCACTCATACTGATCCCAAATCAATGGAGGTCATCCTAGCATAGGGAGTACGGTAAATACAACGATGCGTCCATCGATAGTACCACTATGGTCCCTAACCCCATTTCCCTACTCATTGGCCAAATGAGAGGTACTTCCCATGAACCAGACTGCATGGGTAGGATGCCTCGACAAGAGAACCATTCATCCTGTTCATAAGTTGCCATGAGGTATCACAAGGGAAGGCTGAACCATTCACCCTATACACAACACACTATTAGGGGAGGGTGAGTTGCCCTATGGTCGCTTGTTGCTCCCAGAAGTACCCCAAGCCCCCCCGAAACTCCCAGAGCTCAATGCATGCATCATGTAGGACCCTCATAAGAGGGTCTCTCAACGACTCTAAGTCGTTCGGGAAAGTCACAAATCTGACCTTTCCCCGGGGTTTCGACAAAATGTCTGCGACCTCTACATCAGTCTCAATGCGATGGAGCCTTCTCACTCATCGATGTACCATATCCAAGATAATATGATGTCTATATGCTGGAGAAATCACAGAATACGAGATTCCTCAACAATCGAATCCCCCCTGGTTGACACAGAAGATCACGGTGGTATCCATCATGTGTACAAACAGCTCACTGAAGAGCTTCCACAATCAGACAGCTTCACACAAGGTCATACTCGTAGCTATGTATTCAGTCTCAGGAATGCTCAAAGTAACCGTCTTTTGCTTCCTGCTCATCCAGGATATCCAGCAGAACCCAAAGAGAGTCAACACCCAGAAGTGCTCTTGCGATTCTTCACACTGCCTGCCTAATCATCATCAAAATAATCATGTAGCTTCACATTTCCAACAATGTATCTTAATTCATGAGAGATTGTGCCCTGAAAATATCTCAAATGATTCTTGGCATCAATCCAGTGAGGCTCAACCAAATATGAGCCCAACATGCTAACTGCAAAACATATATTCGGAAGGGAGTTCACCAAGAACATCAACGCTAGTATGAGTTTGTGAAACTCAAAGGCATTTCCAAAAACAGGTCCGGTATCCTTACCACATAACTTCTAAAAGTTAAGATCCATCGAGGTAGTCGCGAGTTTGCAGTTCACCATTCCAAATCCGGAATCCAACTCCCCCTTACTTCTACAAATGAGAGGGTCTGCACCTGTCAAAAAGAGGTCGTCCTCAGAAGGTGCCAGTATGAGACGTTTATCATCCACAACCTTCAAGCAATGGTTTCGATCGACTTCACTCCTAATGAATCTCAGCTGCATCAGGCATCTATCAATCCGATCATATTAAGCCTGGGGTGTTTGCTTCAAGCCATAGAGGGCTTTCTTCTACCTGCATACATGAGATTCCCAATCATGAATCTCAAACCCCTCCGGTTGTTCCAAACTTGTGGACCTGCTACATGAGGGGAATTGTCCCCTTGTAAGATTTTCCTTCGGTACATCTCAGACATGTACCTTCATGCTCTTCTTGAATTCAAGCATCCCTGTCACCATCTGACTCACATTAGGTAGGGACCCATAATAAGTAGACCTCTAGTGCTATAGATGAGATGCGACAACTGACATGGTCCCCAATGGACCATCCTGCAACTTGATACAAACTACTAACCCTAAACTCATAGATAAAAGCATCTTTGAAAATTCTATTTTCAAACACATACCTTTCCATCGATGAATGCCACCCTGTAACCTTTGACTTCCATTGCCGAAATGGACAACGGGTTCTTCTTGCGATCAGGTACATAAAAGAGATTCTGTAAATTAATCGAGTTAGCCTCATTCAATTGAGGGGTAACATTCCCTACACCCTCTCCGAGATAGGTGGCATTGACTCCAAGTATAATCCCACGATTGGTTCCATTTTTACAAAATTAGAGAGAGCACCCTTTTATCCGATGAAGTGCCTTGAAGCACTATAATCAATAAGCCAGATTCCCAAAGAGTCTGAAGGAGAGGGCCAATACAAGA
>APFE030849950.1:0-32008 GCA_000404065.3 Pinus taeda
GAATTTATCGGTCCCAATCTTGCTCAAATCATCGTCTGTATCGGTCCCAATCTTGCTCACATCCTCATCTGTGTTTCACGGCAAACGCAGAGGTTTCAGATTCAATTCTCCGGGATGTCAATCCTTGCAATCCACAGCTGTTTCGAAGGACCTCTCCACGCAGGCGGGGAACGGATTCCTAGAGCCGAATGCTGTTGAGCGCAATGTTATTCATCTGGGTTTAGTTGAGTTCTTCCAAGTAGCAAAGCGAGACAATACTGATTTGTTCTCCCCATGGATTTACAGAATCCACCCATCAAACAGGAATGGAGCATTGGTACCCTCCTTTGGCCGAAAACGTAACGGCATTGGTGTACGAGCTAAAAGAAAGGGGCGAGCTCTTTGGTGGGGTTAGATTGGGTTCGAACTCCCCGCATCTGCACATCTCGCAAGCAAAACATTACGAACTGGGATGATCAGGAAACACTGTTTGATTGATCTACTTGGCTCGAATTAAAAAAGGAAGGATACCATTGGGACGAGCTCTTTTATTTGGTTCGATATGAGAAGTATGGCCTCAGGGTTCACGCCCAAATAAGAGACGCATTTGGGCATCTTACAAGCAATTAGATCCATAAGCGCCCATCAGAATCGAACACGCCCGAATAACAGATGCATCTGTTGTGGAATGTTTAATGTATATAATTATTTGTTTCCTCATCTGCGAGAAGGATGTAACTGAATCCATATCCATATCCGTGTCTGCTTTGGGATGTTTTGTATATGGCTTCATATCCATTTTTATCCTGAGTTCGAACGATGCAGGACGCACAGTGAGGGTTCGAAGTGGCGATCAAAATCTACCGCGTATGTATGTTTTACCTTACTCTTTCTTTACATCTATTTAATTAACTGTCTTCCTTTTTTTAATTGGGTATGATGCAATACTTACGATTCCTCCATTGATCTGATAGGCTTTTGATGTTCATTATTTTGACAGAACAAATTGGAGTGGTTACTGATGTGTATAAATATATGGCGGAAGAAAAGGGAAATAATGCAACTTAGTTCGACATTTTTTCCTTATTGTAAATGAACAGGTAGGTTTCTTTTTGCTAAAATAATTAATCGCTCATAGGCTATACATGTACGTTTCTCTTTCATTTCGAAAATAATTAATTTTTAATAGACAAGCCATGAGAATCTGGTCCTGAATTGGTAGATTATATGACATTTATTTTTTTTGTTTATAACCATTTTAATAGTTTTCTCAGTTTAGACATAGATTAAGAATTAGATTACATTTATTGTTTATTTAAAATAGTTTTTTTTCCAGAACCGAAACAAGATATAGACCCGAATGTAGAATACAACAACATGTACTCTTCTCTCTGGTATAAAGTAGGGATAACAACATAAAATCTTCATGAATCTTACTGTTGTGATATTGCAGACTTGTGAATCTGCCGTTCAACTACGAGAGAAAGGAACGCCAACATTCTCAGAATCAAACGTCAAGGACTTGGGGAAGTCTCATTTTAAATATGGAGTAGTTGATGAACATTTTGATGTAAGTGCAGAGCAAAATCTCATGAAGGGCTTTTTCGTTAATTTGATTTAAGCCCATTTCGTAAAGAATGATATTTTTGTTAAGTTAGAGTAAAGACTAAGAGAAACTTAAATTATAGCAACAAATTTGTCTCTTAAGCATTCCCTAGAATGCTTAGATTTTGTGAAGTTTAATGACATCAGCGTTCGACTCTGCATGAAATGGACATATTTTGGCAGAGCAGCTAAATGGCCTCTAAATGTTGATGATTTGTTTTGGTCTCAATCTTTTGGAGGTTGTTAAATTCTGCTTGCTCGAGACTATTAAGGATGTTGTTCCGGACATATGGTCTCTAGAAATGAAAACTACCTGGGATGAAGCCTATACCCAATTGGTTGAAGCTATCAAAAGCAAAATGAAGACTGTGCAACCATGAGTGCCCTGATTTTGTTGCTGACTATTGACAAAGTCTTGGCAACTAATCCCTCGGCGGTATCTAAGATATTGGATTATGACGTTTCAAGACATGATATAAGTCTATTTCTTGATAACCTGAAGACCTTGTCGAAAGATATTATTAGTTGTTCATAACCAGTAATAGACCTGAATGTCTGAAGATGGTTGTCATTGAGATTTATGAGAAGTAATTAAGAACCCTAATAACCATAATTGGCTCCTATGAGCTATACATAACGCCCTCGGTCATTGTTCTAAGATCCCTTCGTAGATTTTACACCTGTTATAGAGTCCTGAAAATAACGAGGTACATTTTCACCCAGATTTCCATAAATTGCATCAGATTCAATTTTTGGGTAAAACCCCTGTAGATTGTAAAGAGCTTTACTCACATAGATTGGGTTAATAATCTTATTGTCCTTAATTACAGTTCTTTGAACAATCATGTCACGGAATATTGGGCTGGTAATGCTATTGTTCTGAGTTATTTGAACTATTTTCCATCTTATGAATTTATTTGCAATTCCATCTCATGAATCTATATGCAATTCAGTGAAAGTTCATTTCCTAATACACTTAAAACCTGTTATCAACCATTTTAGTAAATAATTTAACATCTATTGTAACCACAATATACTTCAGGATTGATTATTTATCGTTTAACTAAATCAACTAATATATATTATGGTCCATAATCAATTCTATTATTATTATTCTTGATAATTAATAATCAATAATAATAAATATTTAAAAAAAAAAATCCTCTATTTTTCTTGAAGTTAAATTTTAATACTTTTAATCGCATTACGTATATTTAATTTTTAAATATTAAAATTATATCTTCACCATAAAAACATTCATTTTCCGAGTGCATAAGTGATTTTTTTCTTTACTTTATTAAATTTAATAATATTGATAAGAGCAGTTGCATCTTTGATCAGTCTCAAATGAAAACGATGAGTAGAAAATACTTAAAACTCTTATAAAAGAATGTAATTATATATATTTTTTTGAATAAAGGAATTACAATGTTGTTTTCCAGCAAATGTGGGAGAAAACATGCTTTTATTACAATGCTTAAAGAAAGTAGAATGTCTTTTACATGCTGAGAAGAAATTATCAATAATCAACAAACATGAATTAAGGACCTATGCTTTTATTACAATGCTTGAAGAAAGTAGAATGTCTTTTACATGCTGAGAAGAAATTACCAATAATCAACAAAAATGAATTAAGGACCTACTCTTATATTGAAAGAGCTGTGATTACGCATAGTTTAGTACCAAACCCTAAAATATTAGGGTAAAAGTTTATGATGCAAGAATGTCTATTATATGCATAGTATAAATGTCCGATAATCAATAAAAGCAAGAGCCGGAGGCAGCGGTATATTCTTAAATTAGATTTAGAGTGTACTCAAAGTGTCCAGTTAGAGCTTCCAAGACATGGATCTACTCGTCCTTCAATGATGTCTCATAGGTTGTATGGGAACGTCTTGTCTTTTCAGAATTCCCCGGTTAACTTTAGAACGATTATAATTTTGAAAACATTAAAATTGATAACCGGTTGGTTTTGTTATCTCACTCAATTTGATTTGATTTGAAATTTACTTCTTCTTGAGGCATGGATTCAAATATTATGATAGGGAAAAAAGTAAAAAATGAAAAAATGGATTAAATAATATGTATTACCCATATCACACGAATTTGAATTTAACTTTGAGTTCGTGGCAAGGTTTCTCCTTAGTTTAGTATATTAAAATAACCACAAGCTAAGCACCGGCTAAGGTGCTATTTCTCCCTTAAATGAATAGCTTTATTTGTTTACCAAGAACGACTTCAAAAGATCTTTGGTATAAGGAACAAAGAAAAAGTTATGAAAGTTAGAACAACTTCAAAACATTTTTGGCATAAAAAATATAAAGTTATAATGTTGTGGTGGTTCCTATTGGAATGTCCATTGTAGCGGGGATTACTAATGCGTATGAAAGTGGGTTTGCTCGAATAGAAATCAACGTGCTATCCCAAGATAGTGCTGTCTTTGCTACTGCCTTGGATGCTGAAACCTGCAAAATTACAAAGATAGAGAGGCTCTCTTTGCTACTGCCTTGGATGCTGAAACCTGCGAAATTACAAAGATAGAGAGGGTCTAAGCGTATCGAAAAGAGCTCTAGAACTATTACCCTACGAAAGAAGGTTGCAGAAATATTACGAGCTCTAGAACTATTACCCTACGAAAGAAGGTTTGCAGAAATATTACTATTGATTGGGGTTACCCTGCGAAAGAAGGTTGCAGAAATATTACTATTGATAGGTGTTAAACTTCAATTTATAAATATGAGAATATCCATAACTTAAACTTCTATTTTCCAAGTGGGTCGTTATTTTTATTTTATTTGTTAATGGTGTCTTTATTATTGAAAAAGACAATTTTAATGTACATAATAAAATAAATATTTACTTGGAAGGTGCATTTGATATAACTATGTGAGAGCTCCCACAAGCGTATGTACATAGCCTACGAGGTGTCCAAGCAATCGAAAACTGCTAGAATTTTTGAGATTGACTCCTGATTTATTTGAAAACAATGAAACCAACTGATATGTTATATATTTTACACGGGTTTGCTGCAGTGCTAGGACTATGGAGATGCATTGATCGTCATTGATACATGGATGAATATACCAATTAGTAGTGATTGAATTCCTCCCACTCTTCCAACCGATTTTGAAACCGATTCTGAATAAGAATGTCAAAAAGTGTTATAGAATACATTCAAACATTAAGTCGAAGCCAAGTGAAACCACTACTTTTGTGTAACTTTGGAATGGATCCAGCCCCTCGATTATGAACATGTGCCTTTCAGATGCAGGCAATGCCATGTATTAGGGCACCTGTTAAGGGACTGCCCTCTCAATGTCAAAACCAGTGTTCCTGAATCCTCTGAAACCCCCTCTCAAGATGGCTTCACCAAAGTTACGAACAGAAAGCGCATGCACAAAAAACCCCAGAATGGGCCAAAGCCCCAGCCATCCAAACCCCTAAATCATGCCTCCAAGAATAGCTATGAGTCCCTAGGCAATCTCTCAGATGATTTGACCCCTCCTTCTGACAACTCTTCTGCCCGCCCATCCTCCTCCACCCCTCCCCCCCTCAACAGTCACCCTTCCACATCCAAATCCCCCATCATCATTCCTACAATCCTGAGCAGGCATCAGGTAAACCCAGAAGAACCTATCAAGGAAATGGAGATAGATGGGAAATTGATCGCCCCACAGAATGCAGAAACTCCTCAGGAGGAAATAAATCAGGTGCAAAACATGGAGGAAGAACCAGAGAGCATAGATCTACATGGTCTGGACATCATAGAACTGGAGCTGCATTGCGAGAAGAAAGCTTATGAAAAAATATCCGATTCTGACATAGATAAGCTGGAAGTGGTCATCTCCAGAGCGTTTCATCAACACCAGCTCGGTATTCAATCAGGCGGCACCTGGGACAGCAATCCGCGACCAAAGGATACAAAAAAGAGAGGAAGGAAGACAGATCTCCAAAGAACAATAGAGATAGGGAAAATCCTGGTAGATTCAGGCAGATACGCGAAGCTGACGAAGTACTACAGCCCTACCCAAAATAGTTAACTATGAAGCTCGTATCATGGAATGTAAGAGGGCTCAATAGCCCAGGGAAATCTAGAATGTTAAAAAATATGATTAAAATGGAAAAACCCCAGATGTGTTTCCTCCAAGAAACAAAATGCAACAACGCCAGACTGCGCAGCATTCTCTCCAAAGCATGGCCAGGGTGCATATCAGTAGCTGTGGATGCAACAGGCGCCTCGGGAGGGCTGGCCATCGCATGGAACTCACAATCTATCTCGCTCACGGACTTTCATGCCTCTCACCACCTTATTCAAGCAACCTTCCACATTCTGGGTACCAACATCCATGGAAATCTATCCAACGTCTACTTTCCGCAGGACGCTGGGAGTAAAAAAGTGCTCCTCGATACTATCGAAGCACTTAGCAGAAACAGGCAGCATCCACTCTGGATTGCTGCAGGGGACTTCAACATGATAACCAAAATAGAGGAGAAGGTAGGAGGTAGATCGAGATTGGAGCCAGAGGTTGAGCACTTCAAAGACTTCATTCAAAACGCCTCCCTCATAGATATGCCATACTGCAATGGTACTTTCACCTGGAGCAATCGCAGAGGAGGTAAATACGAGATAGCATCTAAACTTGATCGCTTCCTGCTCTCGGATAACGCGGTTCATCTAGGGGGCGACCTTACAGCAGAAATCTTAGCTCACTCAGGATCGGACCACTGGCCAATAGCTCTCCACTGGCAAAGGCCAGGGGATAAAACCAAAAGGCCCTTTAGATTTGAGGGATTTTGGCTAACGCACCCAGCATTAAAGGACTTCATCAGAAATACTTGGGACTCTTTTATCCCTCCAGAAGGCTAAAAAATGTTCCAGCTTCAGCAAAAGCTCCGCTTTCTAAAGAGTCACATAAAACGCTGGAATCGAGAGACCTTCGGCAACATATTTGCAGCTGAACAGGAGCTGAAAGATCTACATCAGGAAATCATAAATGCAGGGCATACAGAGGCAACCCTAGACAGAGAACGACACATAACTAGCTAGCTCGAAGAAAGAAGGAAGCAAGAGGAAATCTACTGGAGGCAAAAATCCCGGATACACTGGTTAAAGGAAGGGGAGCGAAACACCAAATTTTTCCACCGAACCACAGTGCAGAGGAGGATGCACAATCAAATTCCCTTTATCCTCAACCAAGAAGGGGTAAAAGTTGAAGAGCATGAGCAAATAGAAGAGGTCCTTCTCAATCACTTTAAGCAGGTACACCAAGAGAAAACGGTGGATCGGCATAGGGCGATCGGGAGAATTACGCGCAATATCCCCAAATTAGTTACTGCGCAGCACAATGATATCCTCATTAAACCAATTCAAGCCTAGGAGGTCGATGAAGCGATGGCGCAGCTCAAGGAAGGTAAGGCCCCCGGACCCGATGGATTCACTACTACTTTCTTTCATACTTTCTGGGACATGATTAGAGAGGAGGTTTGGCTAGTAGTCGAGGAATCCAGGGCTCTGCGTTGGTTGCTCCCTTCCCTCAACTCTACTTTCATCACCCTCATCCCCAAAGAAGATAATTCCATAACTCCCGAGAAGTTTAGACCCATTGCCCTCTGCAATGTCCTCTACAAGGTCATCTCCAAGGTCATCGCCAACAGATTAAAACCCCTTTTACCCATGCTCATCTCGCCGGAGCCATCGGGATATGTTGAAGGAAGACAGATTATGGATGGCATCATACTCACGCATGAAATCATTCATTCTCTCAAACTCTCCAAGCAGGCCGGCATGCTGCTCAAACTTGACCTCTCCAAAGCTTTCGATAAGCTCAGCTGGTCCTACATCCAGCACATGTTGAAAGCCTTCGGATTCTGCCACTCATGGGTTCGATGGATTATGGGTCTCATCTCCTCCTCTCACTTTTCTCTTCTTGTCAATGGTCTTCCCTCCCGCCCCTTTAAACCCACCAGAGGCATTAGGCAAGGGGATCCCCTCTCTCCCTTCCTTTTTGTTATTATGGCTGAAGGTCTTGGCAGACATATCAAGTAGGCTCTTCATTCCAATCAGCTTAAAGGTATATCCATCCACAACTCCCCAGCCTCCTCCCATCAACAATTTGTTGATGACTCTATGCTCTATGGCTACCCCTCAGCTCAAGAAGCCTCTCAATTGAAATCTCTGCTCAACGATTTTTCAGAAGCCTCGGGCACTCATGTCAACAGCTCCAAATCCCAAATCTTTTTCTTTCACACGCCCCCTTCGGTCAAATCTGCCATTACCCGTATCTTGAGCTTCCAAGCAGCCACCCTCCCCTCCACCTACCTTGGAGCTCCCCTCACGACCTCAGCCATTAAGCAACCTGCTTGGCGTGTCCTCTTGGAAAAGCTAGATTCTAAGCTCAGCTTATGGACCCACCGCTCCCTCAATTTTGCTAGTCGTGTTGTGCTAATCAAATCCATCCTTCAAGCCATGCCTCTCTATCTTTTCTCCATACTTGCAGCTCCAAAATGGGTCTTGAAGAGATTGAGAAACATTCAGAGGGACTTTCTATGGGGAAGCTCTGCCACCAATCGCAAGTGGGCTTTAGTGAAATGGGACACAGTGTGCAAGCCCAAAAGCAAAGGAGGCATAGGGCTCAGAGATCCAGAGAAAAGTAATGCCATCATGAATGCCAAAATCTGGTGGCAATGGTTAACTCATCCAAACAAGTTATGGGCCAACATCTGGACTGCCAAATACACCAACAACGTTCCCCAAGCAGAACTCATTAGATTCAAGCCTACCATCAATGGCTCACTTATCTGGAACGCGGCCAAACAACATCATCAGCTCATCCAGAAGCACAGCTTCTGGGAAATACGGAATGGTCAAAGTGCCAGATTCTGGATGGACGCATGGAACCAACAACCTAAACTTTCAAATGTTCTATCTCCAAGAATAATACCGGACAGACAGGAGCAGCAGTAGGCAACCGTCCATCGATTCTGGGAGCAGGAAGCGGTAAATGGATTCAGACAGTGGCGTCCCAGCAATCAAATAACCACAGACGCAAATGTACAGGAGGCAATAGCACTTGAAGAAGAGTTAAAAAAGAGAAGCATCAGAGTGATGAGTAACGAAGACATTCTCAGATGGGGATATCTCCCTAAAGGCACCTACTCCACGTCCGAAGCATACAGTCTCATAGGAGATTCCACTACCAGACAGGACCCTCTATGGGACCGAATTTGGAGCTTCAAAACCTGGCCTAAAATTTCACATTTCCTATGGATGGTGGGACACAAAAAAATCCTCACCTGGGATAAGCTAAGGAGGCACAACTTCCATGGGCCCTCAATATGCCACAACTGCAATAAAAATGAAGAAACCTTACAGCACCTCCTGGACACATGCCCAATCGCCAACCAGCTGTGGGATCAGGTAGGCTTTAGATGTCAAAGACGGTGTAAAGGTCCTGGTGATATCATTGACACCATCCGTCACTGGCCAAAAAGCCCCTATGACTGTGAGATCCTCAACCATATGTGGAACCTTATCCCTGGCATAGTAGTATGGAACATATGGAAAGAAAGGAACAGGCGGATTTTCAAAAACCAAAGCTCGTCCACAGAGGAAATATGGAACAAAATGCATAGCAACCTCAAAGAGACCATGCTTTTGAAACCATGGACAGTGGAAGACCTCCCTAACAAGGACAACGAGAAAAACATCCTGGACAACTGGAAGTTAGAACTACCTCAAGGAATCGCCACCCAGCGAGCATCGAGAAGTAATGACAAGGAGGACAGAAAATGGATAGCCCCACCCACCAACTCTTACAAACTCAATTTTGATGGAGCATCTAAAGGCAACCCAGGGAAAGCAGGGTATGGAGGCATCATTCGCAATCACAAAGGCAACACCATACAGATCTACTTCGGCAATATTGGATGGGACACGAATAACTCTGTGGAGCTGGAGGGTCTCTGGCAAGGACTCCTTGTGGCAAAAAGTCAGAATCTTCAACCCCTCATAGCAGAAGGAGACTCCCAGATTATCATTCGTATGGTCACCCGCATTCAAAATGGCTCTCAAACCAGGAAAGTAGCAGACAGTTGGAGGCTAGAAGCCAGGTTACACAGCATTGCTCAAGAGCTGTACAACCACAGAGCCCTCTCCTTTCAACACTCCAGAAGAGAGGGGAACAAGGTCGCTGATCTACTAGCCAATATTGGGGTTGAAAGCCGCCATCCACTCCAAGTAGGAAATCTGGACATCATCCCCAGCAATCAAAAGATTCAGGAATGTAAGAAGCTCCTTCAAAATGACATTGAATCCCCGGATGCAGGTGACAGAAGGATACCGTGGGCTGAGCCACATGGCCCCCATGTGACGCCCCATGCATAATAAATATAACATGATCGAGGCCGTCATCGGATCATTTCAGCTGATGCGAGCTCAAAGCATTAATGTAGAGCAGGTTGACAGGATGGGGGAACTATGGTGGCGCTCTGATCAATGGGGAGGTGATAAATATCGGGCAGAAGGTGGCATTAGGCCAAGGTTTCCCGGTCTTTCAGGTCACGGAGTTACCTGGTGGCAGAATTATCAGTTTCAGAGGAGGGCTTGCTGCGGGAAGAGGTGCGCGCCATCACAGGCTGCCCTCTGGACCCTTCGACATTTCAACTCTGAGGCTGGCCATAAGAACTCGGAAGGCTCCTCAGAAGGCAGGGAGGCAGACTCAGAGGTTCGGGCGGCGAACTCTGAGCTCTGCATTTCAGAAGCGTGGGGGGCCAATTCATTGGAAGTGGCAACGAAGGTGGTGGTGGTGCTTGGGCGGGGCAAGTGTCGAATTCTAGCTTCAGGGAGGCCACGCGACCAGCTCCAAGATAGCACAGGTGAAAAGAAATTGCTCATGGCTAGGCTTCGACATAGGCAGCCCAGCAGAAGGGGTTCTGGACGTGGTTCGAGTCGGGGTCGTGGTCATGGTGGGGCAGAGAGGGAGCACCACCACTGCTGCTGCTGCTACTGTTACCAACGGGCGGGGGTCATGCCTCTCCATGCAGGGCAAATTACGGAGGTTGGAGAAGCTAGCGAGGAGGGGCCAGCCCTCCCTGCGTTTGGCACGGTGGTATTTACCCTGGATAAATCCCGGGACACTCATGGCATCTGTGCTCACGTCTCTGTTCTCTTTACCCAAGTCCCGGAAGGTGCGGAAGAGGAAGTGCCTCCAGGAGGGGAGGATACACCCCCTGCAGGCTCGGGACAAGCTAACCCCTTGTCGCCTCCTCCAAGTGGGGAAGGTACATCAGGGAAAGCGATCATGGCAGACCCCTCTACCTCCAAGACGACGAATGCTACAGACGAGGAGCGTGCCAAATGGGCTGCCATGTGGGAGGGGGTCCCTGAAGGTCAGGGCTGGTGCACAATTGAAGAGGAGAAGCCTCCTGAGGACGAGTAGCCTCCCAGCGCGGGCTCTAGATGCGATCATCCTCACACAGCTCCAGTCCAGAATTCAGTCAATCGCGGGTCACTCGGTTTGGGTTAGAATTCAGTCTGTTTTTCTGTTGTTTTTAAAAAAAAAATCAGTTCATTTCGGTCATGTTCAGTGTCAGTATGTTGGGTAAAATCAGTCCCCAGTTGGTCATGGAAGGCCGCCCCTGCGTGGGCGGGATTACTTATAAGTAAAATGGATAGTCTGTGTCTTTTTTGGTTTTTTTGGAACTGTTTTGAGCCTCAATCAGTCGTCCAAATGCTTCAGGGAAACATGGTGGATGCTACCCCTGCGTGGGAGCTTTTGGTTCAGTCGGTTGCACCCATGGCGCCGCGGGTGGCCATGGAAGCCAGGGTCAAAGTCATGCTACAATGTCTGTAATCTTTTATCTGTACATATAATATAATAGTTAGATAGTTTACCGAGAAAAACTTTGGAAGCTACTTCAGTACGAGGTGAAATGGGAAAGGAACGAATGCAAGGTACGAAAGAACCATGTGGTCATTTGGATGTGATCATACTCCTTCATTCCTGTGCAGGCTTCAAATTAACGAGCAAGGAATTTTATCGAGCTCAGATGGGGGTTTGTTACGACATGGAAAGGCCCTTACACATACGTAAGGTATGTGTGGGAAGGCCCGTTCACGTTATAGGTGGACGTATCTGATCTGAAGACAATATTGTAAGGAAATTTCTGGTACGTTATAACCTTAGTCTTTCACCCTATAGTAATGGGTATTTCTATACAGCTTTAGAATAAGCCCAACTAAGCCTGTGATTGGGATTCAAGTGCTTTCTAGTGCTTTATCCCTACCGTGGTTATTGCGAGCGTTAATCCTTGTTATTCTCCACCAAACTTCGGCATGGCAACCCAATACAGAATGTCTTTCTTGCCAGTCGTGCTCGTTTCTCTAATGATGCCTTAATGTTGCCCTAAGACCTGACAATAAGAGGCAATGGATCAGGGGAAACCCAGAAGAACCTATCAAGGAAATGGAGATAGATGGGAAATTGATCGCCCCACAGAATGCAGGAACTCCTCAGGAGGAAATCAATCAGGTGCAAAACATGGAGGAAGAACCAGAGAGCATAGATCTACATGGTCTGGACATCATAGAACTGGAGCTGCATTGCCAGAAGAAAGCTTATGAAAAAATATCCGATTCTGACATAGATAAGATGGAAGTGGTCATCTCCAGAGCGTTTCATCAACACCAGCTCGGTATTCAATCAGGCGGCACCTGGGACAGCAATCCGCGACCAAAGGATACAAAAAAAAGAGGAAGGAAGACAGATCTCCAAAGAACAATAGAGATAGGGAAAATCCTGGTAGATTCAGGCAGATACGCGAAGCTGACGAAGTACTACAGCCCTACCCAAAATAGTTAACTATGAAGCTCGTATCATGGAATGTAAGAGGGCTCAATAGCCCAGGGAAATCTAGAATGTTAAAAAATATGATTAAAATGGAAAAACCCCAGATGTGTTTCCTCCAAGAAACAAAATGCAACAGCGCCAGACTGGGCAACATTCTCTCCAAAGCATGGCCAGGGTGCAAATCAGTAGCTGTGGATGCAACAGGCGCCTCGGGAGGGCTGGCCATCGCATGGAACTCACAATCTATCTCGCTCACGGACTTTCATGCCTCTCACCACCTTATTCAAGCAACCTTCCACATTCTGGGTACCAACATCCATGGAAATCTATCCAATGTCTACTTTCCGCAGGATGCTGGGAGTAAAAAAGTGCTCCTCGATACTATCGAAGCACTTAGCAGAAACATGCAGCATCCACTCTGGATTGCTGCAGGGGACTTCAACATGATAACCAAAATAGAGGAGAAGGTAGGAGGTAGATCGAGATTGGAGCCAGAGGTTGAGCACTTCAAAGACTTCATTCAAAACGCCTCCCTCATAGATATGCCATACTGCAATGGTACTTTTACCTGGAGCAATCACAAAGGCGGTAAATACGAGATAGCATCTAAACTTGATCGCTTCCTGCTCTCGGATAACGGGGTTCATCTAGGGGGCGACCTTACAGCAGAAATCTTAGCTCACTCAGGATCGGACCACTGGCCAATAGCTCTCCACTGGCAAAGGCCAGGGGATAAAACCAAAAGGCCCTTTAGATTTGAGGGATTTTGGCTAATGCACCCAGCATTCAAGGACTTCATCAGAAATACTTGGGACCCTTTTATCCCTCCAGAAGGCTCAAAAATGTTCCAGCTTCAGCAAAAGCTCCGCTTTCTAAAGAGTCACATAAAACGCTGGAATCGAGAGACCTTCGGCAACATATTTGCAGCTCAACAGGAGCTCAATAAGGAGCTGAAAGATCTACATTAGGAAATCATAAATGCAGGGCATACAGAGGCAACCCTAGACAGAGAACGACACATAACTAGCCAGCTCGAAGAAAGAAGGAAGCAAGAGGAAATCTACTGGAGGCAAAAATCCCGGATACACTGGTTAAAGGAAGGGGAGCGCAACACCAAATTTTTCCACCGAACCACAGTGCAGAGGAGGATGCACAATCAAATTCCCTTCATCCTCAACCAAGAAGGGGTAAAAGTTGAAGAGCATGAGCAAATAGAAGAGGTCCTTCTCAATCACTTTAAGCAAGTACACCAAGAGCAAACGGTGGATCGGCATAGGGCGATCGGGAGAATTACGCGCAATATCCCCAAATTAGTTACTGCGCAGCACAATGATATCCTCATGAAACCAATTCAAGCCCAGGAGGTCGATGAAGCGATGGCGCAGCTCAAGGAAGGTAAGGCCCCCGGACCCGATGGATTCACTACTACTTTCTTTCATACTTTCTGGGACATGATTAGAGAGGAGGTTTGGCTAGTAGTCGAGGAATCCAGGGCTCTGCGTTGGTTGCTCCCTTCCCTCAACTCTACTTTCATCACCCTCATCCCCAAAGAAGAGAATTCCATAACTCCCCAGAAGTTTAGACCCATTGCCCTCTGCAATGTCCTCTACAAGGTCATCTCCAAGGTCATCGCCAACAGATTAAAACCCCTTTTACCCATGCTCATCTCGCCGGAGCGATCGGGATATGTTGAAGGAAGACAGATTATGGATGGCATCATACTCACGCATGAAATCATTCATTCTCTCAAACTCTCCAAGCAGGCCGGCATGCTGCTCAAACTTGACCTCTCCAAAGCTTTCGATAAGCTCAGCTGGTCCTACATCCAGCACATGTTGAAAGCCTTCGGATTCTGCCACTCATGGGTTCGATGGATTATGGGTCTCATCTCCTCCTCTCACTTTTCTCTTCTTGTCAATGGTCTTCCCTCCCGCCCCTTTAAACCCACCAGAGGCATTAGGCAAGGGGATCCCCTCTCTCCCTTCCTTTTTGTTATTATGGCTGAAGGTCTTGGTAGACATATCAAGCAGGCTCTTCATTCCAATCAGCTTAAAGGTATATCCATCCACAACTCCCCAGCCTCCTCCCATCAACAATTTGTTGATGACTCTATGCTCTATGGCTACCCCTCAGCTCAAGAAGCCTCTCAATTGAAATCTCTGCTCAACGATTTTTCAGAAGCCTCGGGCACTCATGTCAACAGCTCCAAATCCCAAATCTTTTTCTTTCACACGCCTCCTTTGGTCAAATCTGCCATTACCCGTATCTTGGGCTTCCAAGCAGCCACCCTCCCCTCCACCTACCTTGGAGCTCCCCTCATGGCCTCAGCCATTAAGCAACCTGCTTGGCGTGTCCTCTTGGAAAAGCTAGATTCTAAGCTCAGCTTATGAACCCACCGCTCCCTCAATTTTGCTAGTCGTGTTGTGCTAATCAAATCCATCCTTCAAGCCATGCCTCTCTATCTTTTCTCCATACTTGCAGCTCCAAAATGGGTCTTGAAGAGATTGAGAAACATTCAGAGGGACTTTCTATGGGGAAGCTCTACCACCAATCGCAAGTGGGCTTTAGTGAAATGGGACACAGTGTGCAAGCCCAAAAGCAAAGGAGGCATAGGGCTCAGAGATCCAGAGAAAAGTAATGCCATCATGAATGCCAAAATCTGGTGGCAATGGTTAACTCATCCAAACAAGTTATGGGCCAACATCTGGACTGCCAAATACACCAACAACGTTCCCCAAGCAGAACTCATTAGATTCAAGCCTACCACCAATGGCTCACTTATCTGGAATGCGGCCAAACAACATCATCAGCTCATCCAGAAGCACAGCTTCTGGGAAATACGGAATGGTCAAAGTGCCAGATTCTGGATGGACGCATGGAACCAACAGCCTAAACTTTCAAATGTTCTATCTCCAAGAATAATACCGGACAGACAGGAGCAGCAGCAGGCAACTGTCCATCGATTCTGGGAGCAAGAAGCGGTAAATGGATTCAGACAGTGGCGTCCCAGCAATCAAATAACCACAGACGCAAATGTACAGGAGGCAATAGCACTTGAAGAAGAGTTAAAAAAGAGAAGCATCAGAGTGATGAGTAACGAAGACATTCTCAGATGGGGATATCTCCCTAAAGGCACCTACTCCACGTCCGAAGCATACAGTCTCATAGGAGATTCCACTACCAGACAGGACCCTCTATGGGACCGAATTTGGAGCTTCAAAACCTGGCCTAAAATTTCACATTTCGTATGGATGGTGGGACACAAAAAAATCCTCACCTGGGATAAGCTAAGGAGGAGCAACTTCCATGGGCCCTCAATATGCCACAACTGCAATAAAAATGAAGAAACCTTACAACACCTCCTGGACACATGCCCAATCGCCAACCAGCTGTGGGATCAGGTAGGCTTTAGATGTCAAAGACGGTGTAAAGGTCCTGGTGATATCATTGACACCATCCGTCACTGGCCAAAAAGCCCCTATGACTGTGAGATCCTCAACCATATGTGGAACCTTATCCCTGGCATAGTAGTATGGAACATATGGAAAGAAAGGAACAGGCAGATTTTCAAAAACCAAAGCTCGCCCACAGAGGAAATATGGAACAAAATGCATAGCAACCTCAAAGAGACCATGCTTTTGAAACCATGGACAGTGGAAGACCTCCCTAACAAGGACAACGAGAAAAACATCCTGGACAACTGGAAGTTAGAACTACCTCAAGGAATCGCCACCCAGCGAGCATCGAGAAGTAATGACAAGGAGGACAGAAAATGGATAGCCCCACCCACCAACTCTTACAAACTCAATTTTGATGGAGCATCTAAAGGCAACCCAGGGAAAGCAGGGTATGGAGGCATCATTCGCAATCACAAAGGCAACACCATACAGATCTACTTCGGCAATATTGGATGGGACACCAATAACTCTGTGGAGCTGGAGGGTCTCTGGCAAGGACTCCTTGTGGCAAAAAGTCAGAATCTTCAACCCCTCATAGCAGAAGGAGACTCCCAGATTATCATTCGTATGGTCACCCGCATTCAAAATGGCTCTCAAACCAGGAAAGTAGCAGACAGTTGGAGGCTAGAAGCCAGGTTACACAGCATTGCTCAAGAGCTGTACAACCACAGAGCCCTCTCCTTTCAACACTCCAAAAGAGAGGGGAACAAGGTGGCTGATCTACTAGCCAATATTGGGGTTGAAAGCCGCCATCCACTCCAAGTAGGAAATCTGGACATCATCCCCAGTAATCAAAAGATTCGGGAATGTAAGAAGCTCCTTCAAAATGACATTGAATCCCCGGATGCAGGTGACAGAAGGATACCGTGGGCTGAGCCACATGGCCCCCATGTGACGCCCCATGCATAATAAATATAACATGATCGAGGCCGTCATCGGATCATTTCAGCTGATGCGAGCTCAAAGCATTAATGTAGAGCAGGTTGACAGGATGGGGGAACTATGGTGGCGCTCTGATCAATGGGGAGGTGATAAATATCGGGCAGAAGGTGGCATTAGGCCAAGGTTTCCCGGTCTTTCAGGTCACGAAGTTACCTGGTGGCAGAATTATCAGTTTCAGAGGAGGGCTTGCTGCGGGAAGAGGTGCGCGCCATCACAGGCTGCCCTCTGGACCCTTCGACATTTCGACTCTGAGGCTGGCCATAAGAACTCGGAAGGCTCCTTGGAAGGCAGGGAGGCAGACTCAGAGGTTCGGGCGGTGAACTCTGAGCTCTGCATTTCAGAAGCGTGTGGGGCCAATTCATCGGAAGTGGCAACGAAGGTGGTGGTGGTGCTTGGGCGGGGCAAGTGTCGAATTCTAGCTTCAGGGAGGCCATGCGACCAGCTCCAAGATAGCACAGGAGAAAAGAAATTGCTCATGGCTAGGCTTCGACATAGGCAGCCCAGCAGAAGGGGTTCTGGACGTGGTTCGAGTCGGGGTCGTGGTCATGGTGGGGCAGAGAGGGAGCACCACCACTGCTGCTGCTGCTACTGTTACCGACGGGCGGGGGTCACGCCTCTCCATGCAGGGCAAATTACGGAGGTTGGAGGAGCTAGCGAGGAGGGGCCAGCCCTCCCTGCGTTTGGCACGGTGGTATTTACCCTGGATAAATCCCGGGACACTCATGGCATCTGTGCTCACGTCTCTGTTCTCTTTACCCAAGTCCCGGAAAGTGCGGAAGAGGAAGTGCCTCCAGGAGGGGAGGATACACCCCCTGCAGGCTCGGGACAAGCTAACCCCTTGCCGCCTCCTCCAAGTGGGGAAGGTACATCAGGGAAAGCGATCATGGCAGACCCCTCTACCTCCAAGACGACGAATGCTACAGACGAGGAGCGTGCCAAATGGGCTGCCATGTGGGAGGGGGTCCCTGAAGGTCAGGGCTGGTGCACAATTGAAGAGGAGAAGCCTCCTGAGGACGAGTAGCCTCCCAGCGCGGGCTCCAGATGCGATCATCCTCACACAGCTCCAGTCCAGAATTCAGTCGATCGCGGGTCACTCGGTTTGGGTTAGAATTCAGTCTGTTTTTCTGTTGTTTTTAAAAAAAAATTCAGTTCATTTCGGTCATGTTCAGTGTCAGTATGTTGGGTAAAATCAGTCCCCAGTTGGTCATGGAAGGCCGCCCCTGCGTGGGCAGGATTACTTATAAGTAAAATGGATAGTCTGCGTCTTTTTTGGTTTTTTTGGAACTGTTTTGAGCCTCAATCAGTCGTCCAAAGGCTTCAGGGAAACATGGTGGATGCTAACCCTGCGTGGGAGATTTTGGTTCAGTCGGTTGCACCCATGGCGCCGCGGGTGGCCATGGAAGCCAGGGTCAAAGTCATGCTACAATGTCTGTAATATTTTATCTGTACATATAATATAATAGTTAGACAGTTTACCGAGAAAAACTTTGGAAGCTACTTCAGTACGAGGTGAAATGGGAAAGGAACGAATGCAAGGTACGAAAGAACCATGTGGTCATTTGGATGTGATCATACTCCTTCATTCCTGTGCATGCTTCAAATTAACGAGCAAGGAATTTTATCGAGCTCAGATGGGGGTTTGTTACGACATGGCAAGGCCCTTACACATACGTAAGGTATGTGTGGGAAGGCCCGTTCACGTTATAGGTGGACGTATCTGATCTGAAGACAATATTGTAAGGAAATTTCTGGTACGTTATAACCTTAGTCTTTCACCCTATAGTAATGGGTATTTCTATACAGCTTTAGAATAAGCCCAACTAAGCCTGTGATTGGGATTCAAGTGCTTTCTAGTGCTTTATCCCTACCATGGTTATTGCGAGCGTTAATCCTTGTTATTCTCCACCAAACTTCGGCATGGCAACCCAATACAGAATGTCTTTCTTGCCAGTCGTGCCCGTTTCTCTAATGATGCCTTAATGTTTCCCTAAGACCTGACAATAAGAGGCAATGGATCAGGGGATTACAAAAGGAAATGAGTGTTGTAGCCCTCTCTGTGGCGAGTAGGCTAAAGAAGCCAGCTTGCCCGCCTGCCATCCATCTAGGCAGAGGCGACAACAAGCACCTAACCCAATAAGGGAGGTGATTCTACCTTGTTCATATGTATTAAGGGCATCATAAATTAGTAATTGTCGATATTTTTTACTAATATTAAACTGTTCAGGTAGAAATGTACGACACTGTTAACTACTTCCATATTCCTTTCCACTAGACAGGGCCTAAAGATGGCTCACTATCGTGGAATAAGCAACAGAGTCTAAGGCACTTTTGGGTGCTAGTTTGGTGTGAAAGTTGTGCAAAAGGTACTTCGGTTTGCTAAGAAAAACACATTCGAAATAGAATGACAAGCGTGTTCTACCTTTGCATATAACAATAAATTGTTCCAATACAAAGGTTTGAGCATGAGCATGATAGAGTTTCGTTTGTGTATCTTACCTTTCGATATGTGCCCGAACTCTCTCTCAAAATAGGTAAGCATCAACGTAAGCCACAACTAATACAATTAGCTATTGGAAATGACCTTATGTCTCTGAATTGTCTTATTGTGTCAGTATGATATGTGAGGCCATCTATGTGATATGCAGTAGGAGTAGGTATCTCATATTTCCAGGGCAGGTGCCTTTCTGGGCAAACTGCTTGTGCCTTACGCAGACTGTTATTGTGCATCAACATAAACAGAGGTTGTTGAATCAACATAAACAACACATTCCATTTCTGTTGCATCAACAACTTCATAAGAAATGGACAGGTTGCCCCTAATCTATTATCTAACTTTACAAGTTTGTCTTACAAACTTGTCATTAATAAAATGGTTTTTCTGTAGGTTTTCTGAGTTTAGTTGGTATGTACCAGCCAACCTAAGCCATATCCAGCCATAGTGCTAGGTTTAGATCAAAATCCAATTCTAAGCCTCTCAGATAGGAACCTTAAGAAACAAATTTCTTGACATTTCAGGGTGTGTATGTTATGATTAATAACCCTATCAGATAAAAACCTTAAGAAACAATTTTCTTGACAATTCAGGTTGTGTATGTTTTGATTAACAAATAATTTTTAAGAATGTGAAAGCATAAATCCCTCAAAACATGATCAATTTTCAATAATGTGACAACTGCATAAAATCCCCAAAACAAGACCACAAGACCGCCGATGTCTATCCTAACTGCAACTTCCACACCATCTGACAAGTCCAGAGAGCTTCTGCGTCATCCGAGATGTCCAGAGAGAACCAATAAATTTAGAGTCTGTTTGCAGTAATTCCTATCTAAGAGTAGATTATGTATGCAGTAATTCCTATATTTGAAAATAAATTTTGACGGATTTTATCATATTTGAAAATTTTGATTTTTTTATTTTTGACCAAACTTACCTGACACAATAATTTGTTGATGTTGAAATAGATCTTTAAAACTATCCTTTGTTGATGTTGAAATAGATCGTTGGCACCGTTGTTGATGTTTGAAACAGATTTGTAAGGTTTCGGTGTTCACAAGTGAAATTCCATATGCAGAGAGGTGATGACCCACATTGCCATTGATTTATTCTCTCGTTCTCTCCAACACAGTTCAAATCTCATAGAAAATTATGATGCGACTATAATTATTATCTAAGTAGTGGAGAGAGGTGGTGAAGTTATGGTCTAAAGGCATGGCAGGTGGAAAAAAGTGAAGCGATGGCGCCTATAATAGTGGCGAGTGGAAAAAAATAATATAGTGATGTCAGGCACAAAGGGCACAAGTGATATAGTTTTTTCAATTTATGTGTATACCCTTTCATACTTTACACTTTCATGCTTTGGATAAAAGGTGAATCCAGTTTTTTCGAACTTTTCGAACTTAGGATAAAAGTTTTTTCAGTGTACATGTATGTTGCAGTTTCAAAATTTTCAAACGTTGGATAAAAGTTTTTTTTGGGTGTGCAAAGTTGAAAACCTTGCACCAAAGCATCAAAAGTAATGTATTTTTTAAATTTCACACGGGTTATCCTAAGTTTTATCAAAATAATATAGTCTCCCTATAAATAATGGGTATAAAATGAAAGTTTGGATAAAAATGGTTTGACAGAGTATTTTTTTTAAACATTGGTTAAAACATGAAATGCATTACTTGGTAAAAGACATTTAATACTACATGAGCGTCGATCGACCACTATAGTCCATGCTATGTCGAAGGCAGGAACTAATAAATTAGGGACTTGATATTATGTTGGAAGCGCTGACACATGTTTCCAATGGCATTGTAAACAATTTAGTATGAGAAGCTAAAATAGTAAAGGTAAAAGTTTACCATGCAAAAGATTTCATCTTCTATGGTAAAGATAAATAAATGCAATTGAAAATGTACGTTATAAATGGTCTGCAAATTATTTGATATCTAGAAGAGATATGAAGTTAATTGTCCTGCACTTTCTAGTTCTTTATAGTTTCTAGATGTTGTTATATTTCTACTACCATTTGAATTTATTTTTTATTATAGATCTAAAGTTTACTATCCAAGTTTCTCAGTTTATAGATGCCTTTATAGTTTCTACTATAGTTGAATTTCCTATTGTCGTATTTTTCATTACTCATTTTTTTGTTAGTATAGTTCCCAATGTGCATAGTTAGTTATGGCTCTACCTCTCATCAAACTGGTGACAAAGCCTCTACTGACAATATAATTCATATCATGTTTTAGCTATAATTATGTTCCAAAATGGCATATAATGGTGATACAAGAATCCCTAAATTTTGATAAAAAATTGAAGTGACCTATTGGTGCACCAACAAATGGGCACATAATGGGTGAAATAGTTATCTCTTGAAACATGAGGTAAAGCTTTACAAATGCAAGGAACTCAAAGATAAGGACTCGCCACATAATGGGTGAATTACTTATTTCTTGAAACATGACCTAAAGGCTTACAAATACAAGGAACGAAAAGATAAGGACCTTCATGCACTCCTTAATTCTCAATACCATGATTTACATTTACTAATTGGTCTTTTGTGGCCACATAATGGGTGAATTAATTATCTCTTGAAACATGACCTAAAGCTTTACAAATGCAAGGAAATCAAAGATAAGGACTTGACACATAATGGGTGAATTAGTTATCTCTTGAAACATGGCCTAAATGTTTACAAATGCAAGGAACTCAAAGATAAGGACCTTCTTGCACTACTTAATTCTCAATACCATGATTTCCATTTACTAATTGGTCTTTTAAAAGTTAAGAGAACTAGTAAAAATGGTTAAATATTACCTAAATATATTTGAAGAATACGAAGCATTTTTTTTTTATAACAAGGTACATTTTGCTAGGAATCAATTTAAAAATTACCAAATTGTCTGATGAATAGACGACATGTAAGGATGACCCTAATACCATTGGTATGGTCTCTGCTGCTAGTAAGCATTCATAACCTCGGCAGGGATACCTTTTAACCATAATTAGAGACTTGAATCCCATTATGATAGTTATATACCCTTATTTAAGTGTCCTACCTATTTTCTAATGGGGAAGTAGACTCACAAGCCCCTTATAGGTGTGAGATCACATATAGATTCTGAAATATTTGCACTAAGAACATGTAGATTATGAAATATTTGCACGTAAGTTTATTTAATATTGATTTGGAATCCCACATGTCATAAAGAGAGCCACTACTGCCAGCATGAATCAATAGCCTTGGTACAGATGTCTCTTAAACATATTTTACCAAAGTGCTTTTATCCCATGAGTAAAAAAAAAGAGGAGCTAAAACCATGAGTTATGGTTGCTAATCTCAATTGAGATCATCTATTTCTATATATTATTAGAGAACTTTTTAGGTTATTTTGAGACTTTATTAATATATACTATTAGAGAACTTTTTAGGTTTACTGAGAGGATGAAAGATCAAATATATTTTTACTAATATTTTATTAGATCGAATATATTTTTACTAATATTTATTAGCTGTGTAGTGGTTGATTGCTCATTGTAAAATTGAAATGTTTTAAATAACCTACTTTACAGTAGGCTTTATTTCTATATATTATTAGAGAACTTTTTAGATTCTTCATTAAGATATTTTCATTTCTAGATGTTGCAATTCTCTCTCATAATGTGGAAACTTACATAATTAAATCTTTTATGGTAAAAGCATTGCCTAAAGTTATAGAAATATAATTTTATAGTGACAACCAAATATCTGTTGTGTGTCTCTTGAAGACTCTTAAGAAAGATATCATAATCAAATCTTTTATGGTAAAAGCATTGCGTAAAGTTATAGAAAGATATTTTTATAGTGACAACCAAATCTCTCCTGTGTGTCTCTTGAACGCTCTTGAAGAAAGATACGTGTCTCTTGAACACTCTTGAAGAAAGATACCTGGTAAGCTATTTGCAATGTTGGTATTGCATTATACTAAGAACCACATTTCATTTTCCTAAAAAACCCTAGCTTACGGAATAGGTGTCTTCTAATAAATGTTGTTGGGTAAACTATGATGCATATTGGTAATTCCATTCTTAATAATATATTCATAACCTTTTCACCATGTTGTGAAAGCGAAAAATGTAAATAAGTTGATAAAATACTCATGAAGGTGATGGAGTTTGGCTTCACTCCTGATAATTGCATAGATGGTAAGAGCCTCAGAGCTTCATCAAAATGCCCCTTGTTTATATTCTGCAATCATTGAGTTCCATGATATCACCTTTAGCTAACCTATAACATGTTTTTACTAGTTATGATTGCTTTATAGGTGATGGGGTTTGGCTTCACTCCTCGTAATTGCATAAATTGTAAGAGACTCAAAGCTTCATCAAAATTCCCCCTGTGTATATTCTGCAATCATTGAATTCTGTGATATCAGCTTTCGTTCAAGAATTTCATCAAAGAGCTTATGGTCTTCTCTAAAATGTCCATGTTGAGCATACCTTGTAATCAATGAATTCTATGAATGTCGGATTTTTTTAGGCATCTGAAAAAATATTTCCATAGCCTTATCAAGGTACCCTTTATGCAGATATTCATCAAGTATTGCAGTCCATGAAACCATTTGAAGAAAAAATTTCATGGCCTCATCTACGTTCCCATCCTCGACATACCCTAATATCGTAACATTCCAAGATACTACATTTTGTTAAGGAAATTTTTGAGATACTTGTGCATTCTCTATGTATCCACATTTAGTATACATATCTGCAAGAGCGCTCCCCACAATGGCATTACACCGCAATCCACTAGAAATTATGTCATGGTGGACTCCTTGCCATGTTATTGATCTACCAAATTAGCACATGTGGAGAGAACAATGGTGAATGTGAAATGGTTAGGTTTGGTACAATTCCCCACCTCGCTTAGTTGGCCACACCATTGCAAAGGATCACACCACATTTGGTTTATAAATTTACTTAGGTAGGTAGGATGACCCTATCTCCCATCTCCTTATAAAGTACTCTCATCTTCTATAAGACTAGTTCCTATGTCATTTCCTTACAGCATTTCCTTTGCACATCTCCTCACACCTAATAATATGATAAGTATTGAATACAAATCTATTTGAATTGATGATAAATATGTGAAATACTTGTGCATTCTCTATGTATCCACATTTAGTATACATATTGACAAGAGCGCTCCCCACAATGGCATTAGACTGCAATCCACTAGAAATTATGTCATGGTGGACTCCTTGCCATGTTATTGATCTGCCAAATTAGCACATGTGGAGAGAACAATGGTGAATGTGAAATGGTTAGGTTTGGTACAATTCCCCCTCACTTAATTGGCCACACCATTGCAAAGGATCACACCACATTTGGTTTAGGCATTTACTTAGTTAGGTAGGACACCCCTATCTCCCATCTCCTTATAAAGTACTCTCGTCTTCTATAAGACTAGTTCCTATGTCATTTCCTTACAACGTTTCCTTTGCACGTCTCCTCACACCTAATAATATGATAAGTATTGAATACAAATCTATTTGAATTTATGATAAATAATCCACGAGGTGCTCGATAAAGTAGAAACATATTCATTCTCGTAAATTTAATAATTATATACAAACATAGTATTGTACTGAGTTACTTTATAGGTTTTTAAAAGCACCACTCATAATGAAGTTAGTTTTATTCCACTACACTAATGAAATAGAAACTTGGTTGTAATGTATGCGATGGACGCATAATTGAATTAAAAAAAATGTGCAATAGTGGAGAAATGTCTTAAATAACCTACTTTATTTCTATATATTATTAGAGAACTTTTTAGGTTATTCTGAGACTTTATTAATATATACTATTAGAGAACTTTTTAGGTTTACTGAGAGGATGAAAGATCGAATATATTTTTACTAATATTTTATGAGATCGAATATATTTTTACTAATATTTTATTAGCTATGTAGTGGTTGATTGTTAATTGTAAAATTCAAATGTTTTAAATAACCTACTTTACTTTAGACTTTATTTCTATATATTATTAGAGAACTTTTTAGATTCTTCATTAAGATGATGAAAGATAGAATATATTTATTAGTGTTGGTTGGTATGTTCATGGAATTTCAAAATTGAAAAATAAATTTTGTTTTAAAAATAGTTATTTTCATTATATATTTTATTTTAAAAGACCTTGTATTAAAAAAATAAGATTGTATTTATAATAATCCACCATCACCAATGTGTTATCTCCCATAACCTCCCACCTCCCATCACCAGGCAATACCATCACTAATGCAAGAAGCAACACAGGGCATCCTCCTTTGTTTAGAAATTGGATCGCATTCACCAATGGAAGAAGCAACACAAGACATCCTCCTTTGTTTAGAAATTGGTTGTTCACACTCTTGCTTTTGTTTCGCTATATGTTTGGGTTTATAAGTGGAGAAATTGAAATTTGGCAATAAAAGAGGTGAACAACCCATCAAAGACGTGCTTTTGTTTCGCTATACATTTGGGTTTATAAGTGGAGAAATTGAAATTTGGCAATAAAAGAGGTGAACAACCCATCAAAGACGTGAACAAAAGAGTAAACATAGAATGTGTTGGTTTTGAGTATAGAAATGGAAATAAAAATGATTTGGAAATATATTTTTTATGTTTTAAAATTGTTTTAGGTTTTAATAGGTAGCAACTCTAAAAAAAATTATTTGAAGATATTTTTTTCTTTTATTTTGTAAATGTTACTAAGTAGAAATAAAAATAGTTTTAGATAACTTTTTATACTTTAATTGTTATATGTGTTTAAATAACTATTATATTCAATAAAAGTGAAGTTACTTGTTCAAGAGAATGAGTGTTAGTTAAAGGAAAAGTACTTGCATTTAAGTTGAGAAAGGTTAAAATTGTGAGTAGAAATATAGTAATCCTAATTAAATATTTTAATAATTTTTTTGATATTATGTTTTTAAGTAAATATTTCTAATATTTAGTATAATAGTAGATTTTTTTTTGGCCAAATAATGAGTTGTTATTTATTATATTTTTAAAATTCTTGTTTTTTATAGCTTATGAGGACAAAAGTATGGTGGTATGTGCTGGATACAAATTGAAAAAAAAATTTGGTTTAAATATAGTTATTTTCATTATATATTTTCTTTAAAAGACTTTGTATTAAAAGAATAAGATTGTATTTATAATAATCCACCATCACCAACATGTCATCTCCCATCACCTCCCATCACCAACCCAATACCATCACCAATGTAAGAAGCAACACAGGTCATCCTCCTTTGTTTAGAAATTGGATCGCATCCATTCCCCAACACAAGACCATCACCAATGCAAGAAGCAACACAGAGCATCCTCCTTTGTTTATAAATTGGATCGCATCCATTCCCAAGTATTTGATGCTCTTCACACTCCCTCACCATAGACATCAACTAATGCTCTTCACACTCCCTCGCCATAGACATCAACTATGTGTACAATTTTACATAGGTGATTGAGTCTAATTTTATCTAGATAAATTGTGCTTTAAGGAGAAGTGACATCATAAACTCAAGCCCATCTACTTTTCTAAAAAAGTGTAGGTGACTGAGTCTAATTTTATCTAGATAAATTGTGTTTTAAGGATAAGTGACATCATAAACTCAAGCCCATCTACTTTTCTAAAAAGGTGAAGAACTAATGTGCCACATATCGAAATCATTTATAGCTAGTCTTAATAGTCAGTTGTAGGATAATGAAGGCGTGGTTAATCTTGAGCACTATGCATGAAGAACTAATGTGCCACATCTCAAAATCATTTATAGTTAGTCTTAATAGTTAGTTGTAGGTAATGAAGGCATGGTTATTCTTGAGCACTATGCATTTTCGATTTATATTATTTCTTAGTTAGTGTTGACTTTGCCAAAACAACTAATCAACTAATCAGATCTCATCTTATGTAAAATCTTATAAAAGGAATTTGCTTAGAAACATAAGAATGTTTTGGAAATAAATATTCTTGTGCTTATGTTTGCAAGTTTTTTTCTTCAACATTTGAATGTTATGGCTTATCAATCAGCCAACCACTAATGTAGGGAGGCATATCCAGTGGTGTAGTAGTTTGCAAATGGGAAAGAGGTTGATATCACCTCCAGAGCTCCCAAAATATGCAATGATTTGGGTCATCAGATCCAAGAGGATGAAGTAATGACAAAGTATGTGCACATGCATAATGGATTTTTATATGTCACGATTCATCTCCAATTTATGCCTTACGGCGTTTCCTTTGCAACATCTGGTACAATTGCTTAGTATTTTATTTTAAAAGGGACCAACCATAGTTAACACCATGTCTCTTAGCTCCAACATAAAAACCACAATTTCACCAAAAAAAATATTATCCAAAATTAAAACAAAAAAACAAAACTATACCCCTTAATGTTAAATCAATTAAAAAAATTACATTTATTTTATTATTAAATCTATTAAAACAATGCATTATAATAAAATAAAGTTCCCATGAATAACAATACACTTGTTTTATTTTCTAATTACGTCCCTACCCATTCCAAATTAACAAAACAATTTTAAATATGGTATATAAATTGTCTTGTTATATGAGTTGGTAAGCATTATAATATATGTTGGGAATGTTTTTATTAATGCATTCATTACCCTTCATTACCATAAATGCTTTTTAAAAAAGGTAAAACAAATCAATTAAAGAATGAAACAAGTGTAATATGCAGTGTTGATGTTTAGTATTTGCCTCTTATACAAAAGGTAGCTAATACTAAAAGTTATTATAAATAAGATTAAAAAAAATATTACTACTATATAAAAAATGTTTAACATATTTAGCAATTGTTTAACATATTTTCTAAGTAAATTAGTATGTGGAGTAAAAAAGTTATTTTTATATATTTTATGTTAAATGGAATGAGAAACAGATACTAGAGTTATACACATTATTGTGTTGATTATATAATATTTAGTCCCAAACTTTTTAACAGTATTTCAATGCATATCATATATATTATAAATTGGTGTACCAATGCCATAATGATTATATATATATATATATATATACACACACACCACAATGTGCCAAAAATGCGAAATAATATCATTGTAATTTAAATTTTTTTTACACCATACCACTTCGAAAGTTTAAATAATCTAGATAGATGTTCCCTCCTCAAAAACACTGCATTGAAAAGTTAAAGTAAGATAAAATCAACTTTAATTTTCATGGACGTAAGAAAGTCATGATAAAAATAATATTAATCTTGTGTAAAAAAATTCACTAAAACTTGTTGAGATTTTCTGTTTTGAATAAAATAGGCAAAAATCTCAATAGGTGACAACAATAGAAATTTTGTTGCTAGATTAACTCTAGGTTGTTGGGAGGGAGTTAATGCATCCTAAATTTGAGTTGAGAGGATTTATGAGGCAGTTAGATTCCCCTTGCTATAAAACAGGTATCCATACGGATTGTTTTGTGGGTGAGAGTTTGTGAGGATTTAATTATGTAATCTCCTGTTTGATTAATAAAGAATTGCCGATGCCTATGTTTGGTGGACGTAGCCCAGATTGGTTGGGTGAACCACGTTAAATTCTGTGTCTTATGTGCTTGATTTATTTGCTGAGTATTTAGTTTTAATTTGTTGTGCATCTGATCTCTAACAAGTGGTATCAGAGCAGTTGGAGGTGGAGCGCGTACTGGAGGTGGAGGTTTGTTTTGCATTGGCGCTGCGTGGAGGTGCGTTGAATGGTGCTGCCTGGAAGGTGCTGAGATTACTTGCTGGAGGCATGGTTGAACTGTTGTTCAACTGTGTGGAGTTGCGCTAGAGGTTCTTGGTGCCTGCTGCATGAAGCAACGTGACTGGAGTCCTGCGTATGCTACAAAGAGTGTTGTGTTGAATGGCGTAGCAACGTGACTGGAGTCCTCCTTATGCCACAAAGAGTGCTGCGTTGAATGGCGTAGCAACGTGTTGGAGCCTTACCTGCGTGGAGGTATTATGACCTGCGTAGAGCCTTTTTTTTTCTTGCTGCGTGGAGTCCCCACAAATTTCAGAGATACTGTGGAGAAGTATGTGATTGAGGTGGAGATTTGAAGCGTGTGGCTCACCATAAAACATTGCTGGTGCGTGGAGTTTGTTATGCGCAGAATTGGTGGTGCGTAAACCCTGCGGGAGCATTCCTTTGATTGTTGGTGCCTAGTGCGTAGTGCTGACAACGTGAGTGGATTGCTGGTGCGTGGATCATCGCTGGTGGTATTCACTTGCGTGCTGGAGGTGCGTTGATTGGTTGCTGGAGCTCAAACTTTCAGGTTGGCCACACTAACCAGGGATTAATGGAATAGCAATTGTGAGATAATTTCAAACATCGGGTATAACTAAATTTATATTAGGTTTCTCTAAGTCACGTTACTAGTGCTCACCAGAGATTTGATGACATAACTTTATGGATGCATGTCATGTTTGGCTACGTTGAGAAAACATCATGGATAGGATGTTGTGTGTGGAATATAATAAACGAGCCAAACGACAATTTATCAGTTTGCCCGTATTCTAGTTTTCCGGTCTTCACACACTAGGAAAAATATAAAAGTATATCATTTTGTGTGTATGTCTTTTGGGAGATTGAACATTGAACATTGTGCGCTATCAAATAAAAACAAAAAATTAATACAATGACAATTCATCTTACCATGAGAATGAGAATTTGAATATGGTGCTGGTGCGTGCGTTTTTTTTAAAACGAAGAACAGGACCGTATGTGTTAGGCAGAAATTTTTCTGTGAAGTACAAAGGGCAGATATATTTTTTTTAAGGCAAAGGCAGTGCCATATAAGGCATAGGCAATTTTTTTTATTTGTTGGTATTTAATAGTTAGATTTGGAGATTATTGTGTTTTTTGGTTGATATAAGATGGCGAAAACTCAGAGTGCCCGGTTTGAAATTGAGAAGTTTAATGGCAAAAATAATTTCGAGATCTGGAAGGTGAAGATGCATGATTTTCTTGTCCAACATGGCGTGGCAAAGGCGTTGTTGGGAAAATCCAAACAGCCTTACAACATCACAGATAATGAGTGGGCCGAGAAGGATGAAAGAGCGATAAGTGCTATTCGACTATGTCTAGCTGATGATGTCCTGTTTAATATCGTGTCGGTGACAACTGCTGCTGGTTTGTGAACGAAACTGGAGAAACTGTACATGACCAAATCCTTAACCAATAGGATTCTCCTGAAGCGACATTTGTACAGTTTCCGAATGAAGGAAGGTACATCGATTGTTGATCATTTAAATTCTTTTAATACTCTTATTGTGCAATTACAAAGTAAAGAAGTAAAAATTCCATCCGAGGATAAAGCTATTACTTTATTGTGCTCGTTGCCCGAGTCATGGGATCATTTGGTTACTTCTATAAGTCTTATTTCATCAGAAACTATTGAGTTTGGTGATGTAGTTGCATCCTTATTATCGGAAGAAACAAGGAGGAGGTCGCATTCCGAAACCTCTACATCAGAAGCTATGATTGTTAGAGGTCGTTCGAAAGAAAGACACCCCAGGAAGCCGAGCGACTCATGTTCAAAGTCGAAAGGGAAGAAGAGTAAGCTAAAGTGCTGGTTTTGTGGCAAATCAGGGAATTTAAGGAAGGACTACTGGAAGCGACAACAACAACCTTCGAAAGTAGATTCTTCGACAGAGAAGAAGGAGGCAAATGCGACAGATACAGGTTCGACATCTGGTTCAGGTATGAGTGATGAAGTATTATCAGTTAATGTGTCAAATCATGGTCAACATTGGTTGTTAGATTCTGGTGCATCAAACCACATGTGTATCCATAAAGAATGGTTTAAGGAATATAAATCAATTAATGATGGATTTGTGTACATGGGTAATGATGTAACATGTAATATTGTGGGGATTGGGAGCATACAACTACAAATGTTTGATGGGACAACTAGAATATTAACAGATGTGAGGCATGTACCAGATTTAAGGAAAAAATTGATTTCATTAGGAGCACTTGATTCAAATGGATATAAAACTGTAATTCAAGGTGGAGTAATGAAAATTTACAAAGGCATTTTACTAGTTATGAAAGCTAAGAAAGTAGGAAATCTATTTCAGTTAGAAGGAGGTACAGGGTCAGATTTTGTGTCTACATTGTCTGAACATGACAGTAGTTCCATTCACTTATGGCATCAAATATTGGGGCATATGAGTGAAAGAGGGTGAAAATTTTGGCTGATCGCAAGTTACTTCCAAATCTAAAGTCTGGAAAGTTAGATTTCTGTAAGCATTGTCTATTTGGAAGACAAAGTAAACAAAAGTTTAAAACAGGCAAACATACTAGTAAAGGCATACTTGATTATATCCATTCAGATGTCTGGGGATCAGCCCCTACAACCTCATATGGTGGTTCGTCTTATTTTGTATCATTTATTGATGACTTTTCTAGGAAGGTGTGGGTCTACATGCTGAAAAGAAAGTCTGATGTTTTTTCAGTTTTCAAGCAGTTTAGAGCATTGGTAGAAAACAACACTGGTAGAACAATAAAATGTTTAAGAACTAACAATGGTGGTGAGTTTACTTCCAAGGACTTTGACAGCTATTGCAAGGATGCAGGGATCGAGAGACATAAGACCACGGTTTATACTCCTCAGCAAAATGGAGTTGCTGAACGCATGAACAAGACTCTTCTAGAGAG